>JBBPCY010072813.1:0-10757 GCA_037974405.1 Brachyalestes nurse
CAAGCCCCCACCCCCCCACCCAGCAACACCCCCAAGAACCCCACAGCACTGCGCTATGGAGCTGAGGAATTGGGCTCCATCCAGCTGTAGGATGAACTGGAGTGTTTCAGAACATTATCTGACTTTAATATCTGAACATAACGACTGAAGAGGGAATCTGTTACCACACCAAAGAGAGGTCAACACCCCTAAAAGACCCTTTTAGTAGTAAAGTTGTAAAGGCTGTGTGTAAACTGTACATCTTACAACATGAGATAGACTCAATGTCCTTCTGGTGCTCTAAACACGCTGCAACCTGACCTACTCCTGACCGGGTCACACAGTTCTCGCCTTACCCTTTAATATCGAGCAAGACTAATCCCTCTCCTGTTTCGCTTCTCTCTCCTTTCACTTTCTCGCTCTTTTCTCACTCTGTTTCACTTTATCTCTTTGTTTTCCTCCTCTCTCTCTCTCTCTCTCTCTCTCTCTCAGCCTTATCTGTTTCTTGCTAGCTATGTTGTTCTCTGTCTTCATCTCAGTGCTTGTCTCTCTCGCTCTATCTTTCTTTCTCTCTCTAATCACCAGTTAGGGACCTGCTATCGACCCCCCCCCAACACCACACCCCCTCTTCCTCGGCTCCCCGAGCTTTTAATCCGCAGCGCTGCTCTCGTTATTCCAGATCTCTGCATTAAAATGCTGTAAATTGGACAAAAAACATGCTGCCTAATTACGTCCCAGCCATGCAGGGAAAAGCCTATGAAGACTCACAGTAACGATGCGACACTAAGCCCGTCCACGTCGCAGCGCTGCGGCTTCGGTGCTGAAGAATCCCCCCTTTACAGAAACACAAAGACCCTCGTTCACTGTTGATAAACGTGTTTCCGGAACCTGACCAGGACGGGAGGCAGGGAAACGGCCCTGAGTATGAAAGAGTCATGCAACACAGTCACAGATATAATTAACACCACTGCAAAGCTGCTTTACTCCTTTATCCACCCACTGCCTTCTCAGCAAAAAGGTTCTATGCAAGACTAATTAAGGGTTCTCTGACTACTACACTCTTAATACAAGTTAAAGCTTCTCTGACTTGTACACTGTTAGCAAAAATGGTTTTATATCGCTCCAATTAAAGGTTCTCTGACTTGCACCCTTAAGTACCACGTAATGGTTCTCTGATTTATATCCTCTTATCAAAAAGAGTTCTATACAGAACTAGTTAAAGGTTCTCTAACTTGCACCCTTTAGTACCATGTAATGGTTCTGTGACTTCCATTCTCTTATCGAAAAGAATTCTATATAGTACCAGTTAAAAGTTCTTTGACTTGTACACTTTTAACAAAAAAGGGTTATGTATTGTACCAATTAAAGGTTATCTGTAGTGCACCTTCCTAACAAAATGGGTTTTACATTTACTTTTAGCTAAAAAATAGGACCACCCTTACGACAAACACAGCCGATTGGTCAGAATAATGCAGAGGCTTCATAAAGGTGGAATATAAAGTAACTGCCTCAGTCGTCCCTCCGTCCGGTGCGTGTACATTTCCAGGCTGGAGTGCTGAATTTGATCGGCGCCGCACAGATGTTTGCTAATCCCTTAATCCTGCTCTTTTTCCTGCAGACTAATTTTGCCGTCTCTTAATGTAATTAAACTGGGCCCGTGACCTCAGGCCAGCAGCTGCAGCCATCCAGGGGTTCCAGAAAAATCCAGTTCTGAAGAGGGTCTTTCTTCCCCTCTTGGCTCGGCCTAACAAAGACCTGTTGTGTTGGACACACTCCGGGCCTTCATTAGACATCCGCCACTTAATGCCATTTTTAAAAAAAAAGGAAATCTGCTGTCCTTCACATGACACTCGTTCAGAAGATCGCCAACTATCTTGAAATATCCCAAAGCAGACAACACCTATATAACCTCGTATAGGTTCAGGGTCACTATTAGCATTACATTTTTTTTTTTAATTGTTGAAAGCATCCTGACTGGCAGCATTACAGTGTAGTGTGTGTATTACACAGCACACCACCGAAAGTCCTGTAGAGGCCTTCCCTACCAGCCCTGCAGGACTTTTACTCTGGAAAACTCGGGCCGTCAGGATTACTAGAGACACCACACACACAAACTGTTCAATATGTCTGTCTGTTTACTGTTTCTGTTGTATCTCACATTATGTTCAATGCTGCTAACTGCCTCCTGTGCAATATCATAATTACGGTGCAATATTAGTCATTCTGGAAGGTTTACATCCCTCTCACACCATTCTATTACATTTGTTGTATTGTCTGTTTATTCCTTTCTCTCTGTTGTAACTTGCACTTTGGTGAATGTTGCTGTATGTTGCACCATGGCCCATGGCGTCTCTTCATGACACTATTAACATTATTGAGGTGAGGGAGATTCCTCTGCAGCCAAAAAGCCGGAACTGAATGAAGCTTTGACAAGCACAGTAAATAATGGACAACACACCATTTTGTACACACACACACACACACACACACACATTTTCTTTCTCATTCTCATTCTCATCTCAACTGTCCCTCTATATTTACTGCAGTTGTGCCTACTGTGGAGTTTTGCACTAAATACCACACAAGCTGTGATATTGGTTCTTGTTTCTCTGGTGCTTAGAGTGTATGATCTTCCTTTTATTGTATGTTAGCTTTTATTAAATTGTAAATTTAGAATTTAATAGAAAAGTAGAATTCATATTTAATGTTTTATGTTACCACACTCAAGCGGGGGGGTGGGGGGGGGCAATTATCAACACAATAAAGTCCAAACAGTATGGAGAAGAAATGAAGGAACACCAGTACTCACCTTCACACACACCATCATACATCTACACACCTTCACACACACCATCATACACCTACACACCAATACCCAGGTTTATTAGATCTATGTTGTACAGTTTGATTTGTAATGATCTTGATCTCACACAGTCTGTAGAAGGACTAACAGCAGTTACTGTGCTGTGCTACTTTACCTCTTTTTTTAATGAGATATTGACATGCAGCCTGAAGTGGTGTTTTTGGGATAACAGGCTGTTTCTCGTTCACTCATGCGCTGTGGCTGATTAAACATCTGCACTAACAGCACAGAATTTGTGGAAGTTTTCTTGGCTCGGTTGAAGGGGTTTTAGCCAGAGTGCAGCTGGAGAGCCTCAAATCACATTAAAGCTGAGGAGAGATCCATCCATCTCTCTCTTTCTCTCTTTCTCTCATCATAAGGAGGAAGAAAACTTCAAACCAGCTGAACTAGTATCTTAACAAATGCCAGCATTTAGAAGAGCTGAGAGTAAGAAACAGAAAGAGAGAGAGAGAGAAAGAAAAAAGAGAAGATGGAATAAACAGGCAAAGAGAGAAAGGAAAAGAAAGTAGAGAGGAACAGTGAATAAGAGGGAGAGAAAGTGAGAGTACGAGAGAGGAAGAAATGAAAGAGGGAGAAACAGAAAGGGAAAGAGAGAAGATGGGAGGGAGAGGGAGGGTGTGAGAAAAGAACAACTAAGAAAGAGATAGATAAAAAAAGAAAGAAAAAACAGAATGAAATAAACAGCGACTTAGCATGTTGTTTAATCACAGCCTTCAGCCACCCCTACTTTCTTTGCATTTCGCTTTGAAGCCTGGAGAACTGTTCCTCAAGACATTGAACATTAAAAACATTCAAACAGAAGAAAGATGTTACATCCCTGGTCAGCGGCCGCTAGAGGCCTCCTGTTATCTGTTAAATGAGGACTTTTCTTATGAAATTGTCTGTGTACGCGGTGTCTAGGTTCATGTCATTTAGTTACAGCTGTCGAGTGTTTATGTGTTAAGTGATTGGTTCATGTCTGTGTCTTGTCTGTATGTAAGTTCCCCAGGGTTGCTACCCAGGGTCGGTCCACCGTCATCCATGTTTAGAAATTAGTGTTAGTCTTGAGTGTAGCCGTCATCCATGTTTAGAAATTAGTGTTAGTCTTGAGTGTAGCCGTCATCCATGTTTAGGAATTAGTGTTAGTCTTGAGTGTAGCCGTCATCCATGTTTAGGAATTAGTGTTAGCTTGAGTGTAGCCGTCATCCATGTTTAGGAATTAGTGTTAGTCTTGAGTGTAGCTGTCATCCATGTGTAGTGTTGACCCGGCTTCTGGTTCTTGGTTTTCTTTGTGTTTTGGCCCTCGTGCCTGCTTTGTGTTTTGTGAATAAAATTAAGAAAAATGGAAATCCGTGCCTGCGCCTCCTTCCCCCGTGGCAAGCATGATAAAAGTCTGGCTCTTTGGAAGCAAATTATGAAGAAACAAGAGGTGGTTTAAGACAGTATATGATGTGCTGATGATTCAGGTTCCTGTGACTGAGCTGGAGATCAGCTATGCTGTTGGTGTGTTGGTAAGAATTTGCATCTTTTTGTGAGTTGTGTGGGTACTGTATGTTAGTATCTAAATGATGAGCCCAATAGAGACTCATTCACTGTGCAAATGTAATTGCCCCCCTGCCCCCTAGAAGTTACACCACTGGCCATGCAAACTGATGGTGTACTAAATGGGGCAAGATGGGACGAGGGCTCATTTAAAAACAATAGATTTTGAAGTGAAGGTAATTATCTTGAAATAATGGCTTAGTTTTTCAACCTTTATGTCAAAATCATTTCTTTCTCGTTGTTGCCGCGTAGTATGTCTGAATAATAATTCTGAATATGAGATTATAAATCCCAATTTTGACTTTCAGGCTCAGTGGGAATGGGCTTCTCCTTTTGTTTCACCTTCCAGTTTAATTCATGAATGAATCCATTTAATTTATACATGCTCTTAAATGTTGAGAGTTACCTACTATACTATTCCAATGTACTGTAATGAATTACATAGACATTCCATATCAGGTTGGAGTTGTGAATCCACGTTTTCCACACAAATTCTGTGATGAAGGTGACGCATGTTCAGCAGCTCCAAAGGAGATGTGGTCCAGACGTCCCACTGGGAAGCGGCTTTTTGAAATCTTTCCGAAGCCTCTGATGTCACCCCTGGCCCAGCATCCTTCAGCACATTCAATCTCCCCCTTCAGCACATTCAATCTACCCCTCACTGTGCTGAAGCCCACCCTTGCCTGGGCCCAACCTAGGGCGGGGGGGCGCTGAGATATAGACCTCTTCATTTCAGGATGGGTAATTGTCCTGGGAGTTGCAGGAAATGTGTAATGATGTATGAACACAAACAGCTTGACTCCAATAAGACCTGTGAGTCATTCAGGTCTGGAGAACTCACCATCCTGCACCATGCATTTGGTTCTACATGCTTCTGGATGGAATATTTCACCTTCATTTTCTCTTAAAGGTAGTACTGAATCTCAGCAGCCAAACAAAGATAGTCCACCACAAAGCCCTGCCCCTCTAAACACATATAGGTTATAGCCCTAAATCCGGTGACTGCTCTAAAACTACAAGGGAAGTTCTGCCTCCTCTATAATGTCAAAATTGGTCAAATGTGTACCACTGTATTACATTGTTATTACAAAGAGTGTGCTAGAACATGTTCACCTTCATGGCTAGATCATTCAGAATCCAAAATAATTTCTTGCATGTCATCTAATGTGAAGTTTTTCATACCAGCACAATCCATTAGTACCCATTCAACTGCAAGATAACTGGCTTGCAATGGCAGTTCAGAATATGCCGAAATGTCAAAATGACTGGACCTCTTTTTGACTGACAGCTTTTTGTCTTCAGAAAAGTTCAGTCCCATAAGGGTTTTTGGTAAGTGCAGTTGAGAGACTGCTCTTAGTCATTTATTTGCTAGATATATAGCCCTCTGTTTTCATTTGAACCTTTCCTACTGTACATAAAATAATAAATATATTTTTAGCCCCTTGCTTCAATCTAGTAAATCTAGTGCATTCATTTATTTTAAGCTAGGTCGTGGGGCAGCTCTCTGGTGGGTTGGAGGGGGGGGGGTGGACAAGCTAGCTAGCCAGCCGTGCATAAGCTACCTTAAATGAGTCAAGTTCTACAACCTTGCTCAGCTGGCCTTTGAGAGGAAACTGTTCAAGTCTCTGGAATGGACTCCCAGTTGGTATGACGGTGTCACAGCCCATTCTCTAAAAAAGAAAGGAGGGCAGATTTTACATATAAATAACATAATGCAATCATTCATTTTATGATGTAGGCCTAAAATGTGCTTCCCTTGTTTGATAGAGCACCGACCACCACTGCTGTAGAGGTCACAAATTAAATGACCTGGTCAGACATTGGACATGAGCTAAGATTCCCCTCTTTTTCCCCCTCTCTTTCACAGACGTCCAGTCCAGTAAATTGCACACTTAGCATGAATCTGTCCAGCAAAAGGAGCAGGAGATACGATCACAGGGGACAATCAATACAATACAGATACTCACAGTGCTGTAACTCTGGATTGTGAGTCCTGGGTCTTCTGCTGTAAACTTACAGGGACGGGTTTGGTGTCTGCCTAGACTAAACGTTTTTACACAACCATTTCCTCATCGTTGGGGCGTGTGGAAGGTAGGACTTGAATCAGATATCCGTGCAAATGAAGATCTTCACTGGCCAAGACAAATATGCTGGCAAAACCAAAAAAAGAACATTAAAGAACAAACTATAGACCAACAAATGTGGATCTGAATGCTTAGGGAAATCTGGGAAAGGCGGGGTGAGACAAACAGGTGAAAACAGTAATCAAGAGGTGTGACCAGGACAGGCTTAGGATTCAAAGCAAAACAAAAGCCGCATGGAACAGGGAGATTAAAGCCGTGACCAGAACGGGCAAATCAGTACGGCATGTTACAATCGGGCGGTGACTATTATCACTTATAATAGTCTTTAACACAAGTGTTTTAGACACTTTTTACACCACTGCGAAAATATTTGAGGCCTACATCATTGCAAGTTTCATGGCACTGGCAGACCCTCCTCTCCATGTGTGATGGAGATGAACAGGGACTGTCCTTTCTCTACTGAGGCATTATGAAGAAACCAATCACCGGTCAACAATCCATCAGTCAATCAATCAATCAATCAATTAATCAATCAATCAATCAAGCACCCAACAGAGAGTCATGGGCAGCCTTAACCGAACACGGAAACCTAAATAAGTAACAAACAAACAAGAAAACAAACAATGGAGCCAGTATGAATCATAGGCAGCCAAGCTTTCAACATATAAACAACTGAATAAACAAATCAATTAATAGAGAAGAGCAACCTATATGACTCAGCCCAACACGGCATCTTAAAATAAACAACTAAATAAATAAGCAAATAAATAATGAAATACTGAAACAAAATTAAACAAAATAAATAAATCAGTGGCGCCTAATTTGAGTCATGGCCTGCCAAAAGACGACACGACAACTTCAAACGAATGAATAGATTTAAAAATAATCATTAAAATAATAATGAAAGGAGGGGGAGGAGAAACTCAGGGTCACACTGAGAGAAAAATAAAACAGGACACGTTTCAAAGAGGGGATAAAAATAGGACACGTTCGAGTGTTTTTGGCCTAAAAAAAAGCATATTAAAAAACAATCAAAGCGAAGCAGCAGCAGGAGGCGACGGTAAACTGGCTCCGGGAGCAGCGGTGGGTTCGGCACGGCACGGCATGGAGCTGGAGCTGGAGCTGATTACATAACCAAACTCTCCAAACCGCTGCGGCTCGTCTCCTCCCAGACCGCCGCTGCAGCTCGCCCGTCAGAGCGGCTCAACGGCTTCTCATCACTCAGACCTACACTGAGGACATCCTACAGGTCCACATACGGACGAGAGACACTAGACAGAGACAGAGACAGAGACAGAGAGAGAGAGAGAGAGTCAGAGAGAGAGAGAGAGACAGAGACAGAGACAGAGACAGAGAGAGAGAGTCAGAGAGAGAGAGAGAGAGAATGAGAATGAGAGTCAAAGTGAGGGAGAGAGAAAAAGTAAGAGAGAGGAACAGAGAGAGAGAGAGAAAGGGAGAGAGAGAAACAGATATCACAAGAGGGACAGAGTGAGAAGCAAAGAAAGAGAATGAGAGACGGAGAGAGAGGGTGACAGAAAGAATGAATGAGAGGTAGAGAAGAGAGAGAGAGAGAAAGAAGAGGAGCAAGAAATAGATGGAAGAAATTGTGGAGGAAAGGGAGAGAGACACTGAAAAGTGAAGAGGGACAAGGAGACAAAGAGAAAGAAAGTGGTGAAGATGAAAGAAAAAGTAAGTGAGTGATAGGCAAAAAAGAGAAACGGGGATAGAGAGAGAAAGAGAGAGAGAGAGAGAGAGAGAGAGAGAGGGAGAGAGGGAGGGAGAGCGTGCGATGGTCTTATATAAGCCGTCTCTTCTCTCATCTGTGAGTTGAGGCGCCGTGGCTGCAGAACAGAAAGTGGCGGAGATGAAGAGAAAGCCGAAACAGCAACAAACTACTGAAAAAAAGGGAAAAAAAGGCGGACCAGTTCCATTTTGTCAGCACAGCAGGGAGAACATAGAGAAAAGTCAGCTCCTTCCATCCTTAACGCACCTTCACACAGCAAAAGCTCGGAAATTAATTGGATGCTTTAATTATAGGGACGTCCATTAGTTTAATTAAAGCTGCATAAACAAAAAACCACAGGACCCAGACTGCACTCGTTTACCTAACGAGGAGCGCAGTCAGCAGGTGGAGGCACGCGCGCTCACTCACTCGCTTCACTTAGTCGATTTGGAAGCTTTTTCTTTCGTAACAAGGCAGATTTGCTGTTCGGCCTGGAATCCCACAGTAAAACGATATCAGATTAGTGGTCTAGGACCAGTAAATCTAAACTAATAACCCACGAGATATAAAGAGACTAAGAGCTGTGAAATGCTGCATAATGTCAAGAAGTAAAGGTTCGTCTATGTTTCCATCAGGAGTCTGTTGATAGCCTCGCTCTGGCCACTTTATTGGAAACCCCTACGTTGCACCTCTGCATACTGGCCACTTTATTGGAAACCCCAGTCTTGTACTTTCATTCACTGGCCACTTTATTGGACACCCGACACTGTGCTTCTCTTCATAGGCCACCTTATTGGAAACTACTACTGAGTACTGTACTTTTACTCACTGGCCACTTTATTGTAAACCCTTGTACAGGGGGTCCTTGAGTTACGCCACAGATTCGTTATTACGACAGTGATGTAACCCGAATTTTGGTGTAAGTTGAAACTTAGCCTTTGTCACACAGCGATCCTAACAGAGCTGTAAAATCATAAAAACACAACTAAACCACAGAAAAAGGAAAAAGAAAACTCCTTCACTCATACGCCGCATTACTGCGTATTCTTCCACCGCACACAACCAAACTAGTTCAGAGTACGAAGAGTACGCTAACCGTTTAAGCCGAGTGGGAGTGAGCATTGTAAACCGGAGGCGTGACCACAGGGAGGCTAGGTGGGCACTGCCCCCCAGAGACAAGAAATTATCTGTCTGTCCAATGAAAACTCTAGAGAAAGAAAAACATTTGGTTTTCAAAAGTGAGCTGCTTTCCAATTGGTCCGTTTGAATAGGGGGCGTGTCCCTCAGCGCCTCCTCCACTAGACAGGCACTGTGCTGCAGCTCACACCGTTCACTTCACCACGCATTTTACAGCACCTTCTGAACCTGTTGACAGCATAGGTGGCTGATTAACAGGCTTCAGCTTCTGTCGCTAGCTAGCTGCTGCCTCCACAACATTCTCACTCCACTCCGCCGAACGATACTGTACAGCCGACCCCCGAAATGTGATGTGGTAATAAAAAGGCCTATAAATGCCTATTTTAATCATCTAAACCCTAAATATGTCCCCAAATATGCTCCCGAAACACTTTAATTTCATTTGAAACTCAGCTTAATACATTACCCTGAAGAAAACGTAAAGTTAAACCCGCATCTGTACTGTACAGTTTACACTGAACTCCCGCAGTGCTAGAATGTAAATACCGATGTTACCCCTGTATAGACTGTACTGTAATTCATGCAGCGCGTGGTATAAGCAGGGTAAAATCAGCAATAATTTAATAAATAAATTAATTAATAATTTACAGTACAGTAAAATACAGTAAAAAATTCTACAGTTATATTTTATATTTTATATTTTATAAAATGTAGCAGAATTTGGATACAACCAGTTTATGCTTCCTCTTACTGGCCACTTTATTGGGAAACCCCTATTTGCACTGTACTGGCCACTTTGTCAGAAACACCTCCATTTATCAGAAGCAGTCTTCTCAGGCTGTGTGTGTGTGTGTGTGTATGTCTGCTGGTCTGGTCATCTCTACTGTGTGTGTGTGTGTGTGTGTGTGTGTGGGTCAGGTTGTCTCAGAGATGTGTATGTATGTGTGTGTGTGGTTCAGGTTGTCTCAGAGATGTGTGTGTGTGTGTGTGTGTGTGTGTGTGTGTGTGTGTTAAATGACCATCGAGTAGCGTGATGGACAACACCATTATAGTTCGTAGATGGTTGCAATGAGGTCGCCATAGCAACAAAGTCCCTCAAGTCTGCTCAGAGAGGCGTCACCCACTTGCTGTAACGCACACACACATACACACACACACACACACACACACGTGCAAAGGAAGCTGGCACTGCCAACTTTTACAGGAAATAAAGGAGATAGTAAGAAAGAGAGAGAGAGAAGAGAGAGAGAGAGAGAGAGAGAGAGAGGGAGGGGAAAACTGTGAAAAGAGTTTTTTCTATTTGTACTACACTGTAATCAATTATATTATTTAAATAATGAACAATAATGAATGATTATTCATGATTGTGTGAATAATCTTCTAATCTCTCTCTCCCTCTCTCTCTCTCTCTCTCTCTCTCTCCCCCTCCCTCTCTCTCTCTCTCTCTCTC
>JBBPCY010072814.1:0-10756 GCA_037974405.1 Brachyalestes nurse
AATAATAAAGTGTGTTTGAGTTGACTTAAGAGTGTGTTTGAGCTGATTTAAGAGTTTCTTTAGAGGGTGGGGAAGTAGCTAGTAATCTAACTAGTAATGTAACTAATTACTTTTGAAATAAAGTAATAACATTAGTAATTTTACATTTTTAAAGTAACATGCCCAACACTGGAAAGCACAGACCTAGCTCCCCGTATCGTATTTTTGGACCTGCCGAGCGAACGACGCCTGGTTAGCAGCCGCTAACATTGCGGCGAGAAGGCAACAAAACTCAGGCTTGTAAATTTAGTTCCGCATTACTTTAAATTGCGTCTTCTCCGTCGTACCGTGTATTCTCTGTACGACATCATGTACCAAACCGTGACCCATGTACCATGACGGTTCGGGACGAATACATGTACCTTTACAGCCCTAGTAGCTATACAGTCATTCAGGTAATATGTATAGTTATACAGTGTTATAAGTCACATGTACAGTGATACAGTGTTACAGGTGATAAATGTAGTGATACAGTGATAAAGATGATATATGTAGTGTTACAGTGATACAGATAATTTGTGTAGTAATACAGTTTTATATGTAATATATTGAGTGATACAGTGTTACAGGTGATAAATATAGTAATACAGTGATACAGATGATATATGTAATAATAAAGTGATACAGGTAATATATGTAGCGATACAGCAATACATATGCTATATATAGTGATACAGGTAATATATATAGTGATACAGTGATACAGGTAATATATATTGTGGTACAGTATTATAGGTATTATATAGAGTGAAACAGTGATACAGTGATACAGGAAATATATATAGTGTTACAGTGATACCGTGATAAAAAACACAAGAGAAATACAAACAAACAATAACAATCCCAGCATCAGAGGACTTTATAGCTGTATAATATAGGTATTATATGTACGAAAAGGTATATGTATAATATATATAATTGCACAATTTATTTTATTTTTTTGTGTCACATACATGTATTCACTGAAGGAGTTGCTTTTAATCTGTTTGTACATATGTATAGTGACACTAAAAGGCATTCTATTGTATTCTATTCAATTCTGTTGTTATGTATAAAGTATATATATATATATATATATGTATATATAGAGAGAGAGAGAGAGAGAGTGAGAGAGAGAGAGAGAGAGAGAGAGAGAGAGAGAGAAAGAGAGATAACACAAACAATAACAATCCAAGCCTTCAGAGGACTCTCTAGCTATATAAGGCGACAGTCAATCACATTGAAGGTTATTGAGGTATAAGTAGCCAGGCTGGGCCAATCAGAATGCGCCGTATTGGAGGTACCACGCCCTCTGGAGTGGGCGGAGCCAGGCGAGAACTACGGGACGGAGAGCAGCGCGGACAGAGGAGTTTCGAGATAAAAACAAAACATAAACCCTGCAAAATACCCCTGCCCTGCGAGCACACCTCCACCTCCGAGTCGCTGTCCTTCCACACGGCTTTGTAGTTGTGTTAAAGTAAGTGGCGTTCTCTTTGAAGTGTTTTGCATGTTTCCTTTATTGTTACTTTGTAATACGGTTCGCCTTTGCTGTTGCAATGTTCTGTTCCACCTTAAATGCTGCAGCAGTTGCATTCTGGCGCTTTAGGCGCCAGAAAGCAACTGCTGCAGCATTTAAGGTGGAACGGATGACTTCGATAAAGGAGCAAATCTCCGCTTGGATGGATCTTAAAATAATTCGGTCCTTGTAGATGTTACGTGCATGCTTCTCTGTGTGTATGTGTGTGTGTGTGTGAATGCTGCAGCCTTTACGGTGGAACATACTCATTAGAAGAAGGACCTACCACTAGTGTTCTTGTTTATTGCCTAGTGTTCTTGTCCTTGCCTGCATTGTTTTTTCCCCTATTGTATTATTGTCTTTATTCCCTCTTGTTGCTCACTGAGAATGTTAATGATACCAAGAATTAAGTAAAGATCTTTCTTATTTTATCTAATCCTATCTTAATCTCAGCTCAGGTAGGTCTCATAATGAATTGGTGTATGTAAATGTTACTTGTGAGGGTATATATGTGTATATATGGGTAATATAGAAGTACTGTTCGCTGCAAGAAGGTTGTAATGGTGGCCCAACATGGGAGGGAGGGAGGGAGAAAATCCTACACAATCCCAAACAATCCCTGAGGGCATGAGGTCGCTTTGTGGGTTGATGTTACGAGGCTGCTTCTTTTGGGCCTAAAGTGTAGTAAGCTGCCCTGCAGAGCTACCAGGATGATGTTCAGCACCATAGATTTTTCCTGTTTGTGGGTTCGGCCCACCCTGCATTGCACTATATGAGCTTCTTTTGTCCACTCCCTTGGTTATAACCAAATCCCAAAAGAATACCATGTGCTTTTGTTAGTTTTATCAGCCAGAGCTGCAGTTCAGTTCCCTAGTGTTTGTATCTTTTTGCCACCTTTGGGTTGGGCTCTTACTGCAGCATTTAGGTTTTAAAGTGAGCTTCAGGCAAGATTGCAAAGCAGCATATCAGAAACAACACGTCAAAATTATATTAATGTATACAAAGGTAAGTGTATTCAAAGTAGGATTGTCAGGATGCATCACAGTTCCAGGCGATACTACTGTGGGTCCAAATGTTCTGCATCCAAATGTTAAGTTCAGAGTGGGTTTGGTGCAAGGATGACCCGACACTAAGTCATATTAAGGCTAATATACTGATGTTGATACTTGTAAACATCTTGTGCGTGTAGAAAAGGAAATTCACCATGAAGTCCTGCAAAAATGCAGAAATGTTGAGATGAAAAGGTAATATTTGAGAGCCTTTGTAACATAGTTCCCGATTCCAATGCGATACTACTACCAAGTAAAAAATATTTTATCATCTGACCATCAAATGTTTATTGGTTTATTTTTTATTTAACTAGATTATTATTTAACTTTTGGAGCTTGTCTGCTCACTAGAGCGTCTTTGCCAAGCTGAGTTAAAAATAAAGGCCTTTTCTTGGATCTTAGCTCGAACACGTGGTGCCAGGGAAATCCTATAATTTGTATGGGAAGTTTAGATTAACGCAGAGGATCTTTAAACTTTAAAGAGGTTTTTCACACTCGTCCAACTCACTTATGAAACATTTGTTTTTTAAAGTATCCTTTTCGGAAAACTGTTTTCTCATGTACTTCACTAAGTGTTTAGTGTAACAGGAAAACATTAATTTGCCATACAAAGCCAAGCATGGAAACAAAGCTACAAAAGAAGCCCCTTTTTTGAATTTGTTGCCTTTGTGATGTCACAAAAGCACACATTTCCCTGCTTTTTTAACCCCGCCCATTCAGATCAAAGTTTAAAATGTTTCACCTCTGCTTCCTATTGTGGGCAGCCAATCGGAGCAGAGCTAACTAAAGGCATAGTAACAAAAACAGCATGTTTGATTTTAAGGAGTAAACAGAGGTTGGAAAAGGGTTGTAATAATGTTTAGACAGTTTACAGTTCTCAAAACTACACAAACATTGAGTGAATTCTAGAGTAAAACAACTAAGTACAAGGAAAGGTGGTTCACTTTTTGGTGCATTTGCCTTTTAAGATTATAGGCAAATACAGTGCAAACCTAGTGCTAGCATTTTAAAAATAAGACTGAAAATGACTACAAGTTACACTTGTAGATTGGACAAATGAAATAGTCACTAATACAAAAAAGTATACAACCGACAAAACAAAGATGCAAATGCGTCACTACATCTTTGTCTTTTGCTGTTCTGCCTACAGCTCCTAGTCAATCGATCTATTATTTTTTAACTTGAGCAGAAATTTTGCTTTGCTATGTTTACTTCTGGATGTTTTTGGGAATGAGCTGAAGGGTTGAGTCAGGTGTGCGGGGAGCGTGCAGGTCAAGGACAGTCCAGGAATACACTGGCCTGACTGACCTTGTACTCCAAAGCTTTTCCCGAATGTTTATGGGAAAATTGTTTCTTTTGGTGTATTTGAGCCCTAACACAGCTCCAAACGTTCCCAAGTACAGAAACATCGAACTCAGAGGCTACGTTAGGCAAAGCAAGATTTTGTGTATGTGTGTAGAGGTTCTGTTCAGGGGTGTTGAGGTATTACAGTGATAGTTCAATTTAGTAAAAAATTATATGCATGTTTTGTGATAGTATAAAAATAAAAATAGCATGTTGCATATAGCCTATCAATATTCACAGACCTGTGCAACATAATGCTGTAGCAATATGTAGTATATATAAACACATAAATAGTCACTGTATGTTATACAAATAAACTAGAAAGAGAAAGAGGTTACACTTACATGCAGTCACGTAATAACTTGCGTTTTATGTTTATATGTATGTAAACATTTAATCGCATATATGTGTGTGTGTGTATAAATATATGTATGTAATCTATATAGATGTGTATATATATATGTATATATATGTAGATGTGTATGTAGATGTGTAGAGGCATATGTATAGATGGATACATATAATATGTAGAGATGATCACACATATGCTATTACATAATAAAGTCCACGTATATTAACGTTCAAAATAGAGTTGGTGTCACGGTTTTATATTTCTTTTTTTATTTAACCAAAACAACAACTGCATTTGTGATGCATTAACTAGTAGAGAGTCTGTTTTTGTTCTATCCCACCTGTCTACTGACAATCGCACATGCTCTACATAGACGCACATGCTCTACAAAAAGTGAACATGGTGAATATTTACAAGGATGGACCTTCTCTTTATTGTAAAGTTGTTTTCTGATCTTGGTGAAAGCTTTGATTTCTATGAAAGAAGGTTCAGCTCTGCTGCTTTGGTAGATACAGTGTACTACTACTGCTAAAGACAAGGAAGACCGATTTGTCTAGTACCTTTCACGGAATAAACACAGTCACTGTGGTCGTGTTCTTAAGGGTCATCAGTCTTAAGTACCTCTTAGGAAACACTGTCAGAGTGAAGATAGTGGACCTTTTAATACTTTTTAAGGTAAATAGTGAGATCTTCTGAGCCACTTGTTATGTTTGCTCCTGGACGGGACTGTTTTTATTTTGAATAAAATAAAATGTAATTTTTGACCAAGGATCGCCGTAATGACCCTTTATATTGCATGTTGAAGGTAAGATGCTTTTTCTAGTAATTCAGTTCCAGTGTTTAGAGGGAAAAAAGTGTAGTAGAAATATTGAATGAAGGCTGTTATTCTGATGTAAATCGTTTTGTGCCCTGAGAGCAGCGTTACGCGCTGTGTGTTGGTTTGGATGAATTCTGCCGTGTAATGCCGGAGTTTGGAGCCGCTAAGCCGGCGTGTCTCAGTGTTATTTGTCTTTTTGCATGTGCGCTGAACCCCCACCCCATCGGAGGATTAGTGAGGCAGACCAGATCACGGTGGGAGGAGGGAGACTCCCTGGATCTCGTTATTCGTCAGGAATGAACCCGGACGGCAATCCGGTCACTCTGTTTCTCTCGCGTTCCTCAGCCTCTCATTATTGATGTGAACTTGGATTGGTGTCAGAGTCTTCAAATTTTCCATCTTTTCTGTCTTATTTTTCCCTTTTCTTTTCCTTCTTTCCTTCGCTGCTTCACAGGATGAGTTTCCTAGCGCTGCCGTCTCCCTCTCTTCTCTTTCTCTCCACACCCACACAGCCTCTCTAGAGAGATGAAAATGTGTTCCTCATTTGAAGTTGTAATTTTTCCCCCAGCCTCCTCTGCTCTCCGCTTCCTTTCACCTCTTATAGAACATGCGATCGGCGTTTTACTGCCTCAAGCGATAATAAAACACCCAAGTATTTTTGCGGTGAGGCAGGATGTGTAAAAAGCCTCCCGATAACCTTACGATGCAAACGGCAGTGCAAGCAGATAAACTGTGGGAACGACTGCTCAGGAATGGCCTTGGCAGTTAAGCTTCTCCTTTCAGGGCTTTTTTTAGCTGGACGGTTCTTCCAACTTCTAGGAGGCTCAACCCTTGCTGAAAAGAGTTGTGTGGGTGCCAAAGTCCCATCAGTCAGTAGCCTGATGCTTTCACCCAAACATTTATAATATGTTAATAATGAAGGTGCCTCTGGACCAAGGGGTCATGTGTATACCACCACTGAATGTGAGCAAGACCCTTAACCCCAAGTTGCTCCACGGAGACTGCAGACTGCGCCCTGTAATTAGGGAATGGAAGTCTCTTTGGATAAAAGCGTCTGCTAAATGTCGTAAGTGCAATAATAATCAGTGTTGGGCAAGTTACTTTAAAAATGTAATTAAACTACGGATTACTGATTACTCCTTTTAAAAGTAATAAAATTACGAATGTTATTACTTTATTTTAAAAGTAATTAGGTACATTACTAGTTAGATTACTAGTTACTTCCCCACTCTGTAAAGAAAATCTTAAGTCAACTCAAACACACTCTTGCATTTAGGTCTCCCGTAGATTACGTCATGCGTGCGACTGTCAGACAGATGTCTGCTGGCCACTGACAGGTTACTGTGAATTATTATTTCTGATTTTTACAATATAGATGTTAAACACCTGATTTTATTGGTAATGCCAGTGTTGTGCCAGTTCACACTGAAAATGAACTAGTTAAAAGTTCAGTTCACAAAAAAAAAATGAACTAGTTCACATTTGTCATTATAGATTTTTTTATTTTGATCCAAGTTCACAGCTCGTTTTGTTTGTTTTTTTTACATTTTCAATACAACGTCCTTCTATTTGAACCTCCTTTAATCTTCTCATTCTATCCTTCATACCACTGAACAATCACAAACATAAGATACATTAAAAAACAATTTTGAGGTTGAGAATATTTCTTGCCACTTAAGCAACGCATCATGTTATGCTGAAAGTGAAAAAAAAAACAAGGTGCAAGTTTACTGTATATGGAAGTTTTATTCAGACAATATTAACACAAAATGTAAACAAAACGTGTCTGCCTGAAATGCAACATTCAGACAATATCTTTATAAGTGCTCCACATCTAAATCTACATCGAAGAGACGTCTGTAGAGACATCCGAACTTGTAGCACCAATCATGCTAGCCTGATCAGTAGTGATGTGTCATGCTCTCTAAGAGCCGATGCTTTGTGGTGAATCAGAAGAGCCAACTCCCATGCAGTGAGAGCCACTCCCCTTCTTTGAGAACTTTGTTTTGATTGACAGCATGGCGGCCTTCTGGCCAATCACTTGTGAAGATATAGGATCATAGGAGGGGAGACTGTAATCAGCAAACGTAAAACACGAGCAGCGTTCAGTCTCGCGAGAGTGAACGTCACTCATGTGCATAAAATATATCAAATATCAATGTAAAAATTGTAACGTGTTAAATTACTACATTACTAAAAAAAGAATCAAATTACAGTAAAACGTTACTAACTAACGCGTTACTGCCCAACACTGATGATAATCATAATGATAATATTAACAATAGTAATAATAAAAGTATTACTACTACTACTTCTACTACTACTACTAATAATAATAATAATGTATGTGTAATAACAATAATTTACTGTTATTATTTAGATTAAGCCTTTCTAAAACCTGACATCACTTTATTATTTCAGCCACAGAAGTATAAGACCACTGGCCATCATTTGAATTTTCGAGTGTTAGTTCATTTTGTTGGTATTTGTTTCCATATTTGGGATTCGTACAGCTCATCGTTACCTATTTAGATGTCCAGTATTCTTCCTGACCTTCTTTTTTTAGGTTAAAGCTCATTTGTGATTGATTTAAATGAAACCTTCTGGCATAAAACCATGAGTAAATGGCATTTACTTGAAGGACATGTTGTTAAAAATGTCATACGTATATGGAATAAACATATGGACATGTATTATTTTTTAGATATGTAAGATACATTTCAAGTGCATTGTTTTTCCCCATAATGTATTATAATACACTAAGCAAAAATACAATGGGTACCCAGGTAATGTTACTTACCAACACATCCAAACCCCCGACCCCTCATTTGAAATGGCGTTGGAGACGGTTCTGTGAGATTAGATCCACAGGGAATTAACCTCACCTTGAGCTTTTAAATACAAAGGCAAACAAACCTGAGAAGAGTAACATTGAAGAGAGATGTCTCTTGGATGTCAATTTTTAAAATTTGGGTCAATTTTATCTAAATGTTGTTTTATTAATTTTGTTAGGATAGTTTTGGTATTGTTAAAGTTATCTTAGCCTAAATGAAGCAAACAGGCAGTAACGTTAATGTAAAGATGAGTAGCTGGACTTATGTCGTAATGGCCTTCAGGACCTGTTTTGGCATTCACAGCTTTGTCTCCTTTTTCACCTTTGATGGGTTCGTCTCTCTGGTTAGGAGTGGAATGTTAACTTTCGGCAAAACTGACACTGAAACTGGAATATGTTGCAAAACAAAAGCTTTAAGAGACTTAAAATGCTGTTATCTCTTTTAACATATAGTCACAAATATGAACAAAACTGAACATGAACAGTTGTGTTAAAGCATAAAATTGCTATGTTTGGCCCAAAAAGCATCATTTTGTTTTTGCCATACTGGCCATTCATAATTGAAAGTTGGTATTATATACCAATTAAAGGTCCTGATTTATCGGAGGGTAATACACAGGCTGTGGGCATTTCGTGCAAACCATTTTGGTTTGTTATTTGGATCTGCAGGCCGCGTTCCCTCTCCGATAGGGCGAGCAGGGCTGATGTAGTGACACTGACAGTGTGAGTTATCTGCTGTATGTGTGCTATTCTAACAGGCAGGCCCAGGAGGGCCACATTTAGCCCGCACAAGTGGGCGTGTAGGACCTCAGAGTGCCAGAAATGCTTTGCTCCATGCGCGGCATTCTGGTTCTGTCCTTATCCTCACGACACTCAGGTCCGGAGTCTCAAAACTAATAATAATAATAATAATAATAATAATAATAATAGCAACAACAATAATAATAATAACAAAAACAATAATAACATTAATAATTCAAGGCACCCAAGTAATTAAGACAATAATATGTTAAGACAAACAGAATGTACGAGTTTAAAAAGCTGTGTTTTAAGACGTGATTTAAAGGTAGAAAGTGAAACACTGTTGCGGATTTCACGAGGGACAGAGTTCCACAAGCGAGGAGGAACTCGACTGAACTGTTCGCTGAAATGTGACTGCATGACTTGATCGCTCATCACTCTATGGGTTTTATTAGTTAATGTAGCTCTTACTTTTACCCTCACTTCTGGTTGTTTTAAATAGATGACAAATGCACTTTAAAATATACTCTAAAACTGTTTTTCATTTAAATGTGGCAGCTACTGTTTGTTATATAAACATTTTCATGATGAAAAATAAGTTATTAGAAATCACCTTTCCACATTATATATTTATTATATATTAATCTTTACGTCAAACATTAAGTAACTGACGTATAAATGAAATTTATACTGACGTATAAACAAAAAGTTTCTCTAATACGTTAATTTTAAGCAGTTTCCTCCAGGATCAGTTGAGTTCTCTGATTCTGATTCTGAGCACTTATAATTTTTTCAGACTAGGATATTTAGTTTATTGGATAATTTAGTAACGATTGTTGTTTGTTATATATTTCTTTTTTGAGGATGAACAGTGATTAATTATTTGGAGTGTCTTTCCTTCCAGCTGAGTACAGGACTACAGTTGAGTATGCCTTTTCGGAAAATGTGGAGAAATGGAAAACACTGGCTAGCACTTTTTTATGTGTCATTAATTTTTTCTCTGAAGTGTGGGTTTTATGGACCAAACTGAGAGTTTTTGCTGCTTTGCCTTTACGACACGTGATGAATGGAAAAATACTCAGTTGTGATTGGCTGATCAGTGTTGAGCTTCATTCAAAAATCAGTCCAGGCTGTAGTTGTGTTTGTGTAAATATTACCTAAAAAATTAATTCAAAATTAGCTCTTTTGCAGCTCTGTATGTGCTAAGAGTACGTTATATTGTGAAACTAAACAGTGTTCACTACATAACATCATTAAGTCAAGATTAGTTTTTCCGTAACATTTAAGTTTTCGTCAACGTTTCACAACGTTCAACGTGTCAATTATTTTTACTAGGAATGCAAAGTCATATGGGAATCATATGGGAACCGATATGTAATGATAGTTATTGTACTCAGTAAGAACAGGTTTGGGGCGCTTCTGAAAAAAGTCAGTACTATGAGTACCGGAGAGTGATAGATATGGTCTAAAACTAAACAGTGTTCACTACATAAAAATCATTAATTCAAAATTGGGTTTTCCATGACCTGTACACTTAAACAGTTGAAGGTTTCATCAACATGCTTTACTCTTTTTTTCCCCAGGACTGCACAGTAATGTGAGAATCATATCAGAATGGGCAGATAATTGCTCTTTTGAAAATGGAAGGTTTGGGACGGTTCTGAAAAATAATAAGAGAGAACTGTTCACTACATAATCATTATTTTAAAATTTGGTTTATCATGACTTAGGGACTTTGACAGAGGAAGGTTTCGTCAACATGTTGTACTCTTTTATTTTTACTGGGAATGCACAGTAATATGGGAGTCGGATCAGAATTAGCAGATAATTGCACTGGACCAAAATGTAAATATGGCCAGTATTTGAAACCGATGTGCAGTGATAGTTATTGTTACTCCGTAAGAACAGAGGGTTTGGGAAGTCAGTACTGTACAGAGGTGGACAGTAACTAAGTACATTTACTTGAGTACTGTACTTAAATACAGTTTTTGAGTATCTGTACTTTACTGGAGTAGTCTTTTTTTGGAAACTTATAACTTTCACTTCACTACATTTGAAAGACAAAACCGTACTTTTCACTTCACTA
>JBBPCY010072815.1:0-10755 GCA_037974405.1 Brachyalestes nurse
TGGATCACCTTCATCCCAGCTTATGTCAGTTCTCCTGGAAAGTTCACTGTAGCTGTGGAGATATTTGCCATTTTAGCATCCAGTTTTGGTTTATTGTTCTGTATCTTTACACCTAAGTGTTATATCATTTTGTTTAAGCCTGAATTAAACACAAAGAAACATGTAATGGGAAAAATGGCATCTAAATCACTTTAAGAAGTGAAATAAAATATTAATCGACTGGTCAGTTGAATGTTGTAGTGGGCACACACAGTATAATATAAAAAGAATATAAAGTATAAATATAATAGAGCACTACAGTACTATAGCTTTTTCTGTATATGTTTATTACCTTTGTTTAGCTTTTCACAAATTCTATTTAATTTAATGTAAATTGTTTAATTACTATATTGTACAGTTTCATGGGTCAACTCAGGGGTATAATTCACTACATGTTGTACTTTTGTACTTGTATAACTATGTATGTGACAAATAAAAGTAACTGAATGTATCGTAAGTACCGGTTTAAATGACAAATTAACAAAGGCCTTATTGACCTTTTGTAAGACCGCAGATGATGTCACTGGATGAGTATTTTCAATCTACTGCAAAATGAAATTACAAACATTGCAATTAACCTGTAGAGTCCCATGAGGATGCAGATGGAAAGCAATCAGACAGTGTCCCAAGAAAAAACAAAAACACGAATAACAACCTAATTAACTAAACTGCAGCTGGTATTGACGCCCCAATACTGTTATAAACATCTCCAGGGATTAACACTACATGATGCAATGCACTGTTATATCAGGTGAAAAGCCTTAATTGTTTATCTTGTGTTTTACAAGTGTCACAGTTGTAAGTCAGAATCCACATCCATTGATAATAGGCCTCAGTGACAGCAAAGAAAACTACCTTCCAAAAGACCTCTTTTTAATTTAGATGACCCAAAAATTTGCAATGTTCACAAAATCGCATTTTAACTGTGCTTAACTTTAAGTGCAAAGTACATACACACAAACACACACACACACACACACACACGCGCGCACAAAGCCTTAGCAACCCAAAATCTTTATATTGCACCCTCACACTTTGTTGCCATGTTATCAATCTTTTTTTAGGGCAAAGTGTCAAAAACTATACAGATTTGCTTTTCTTGGATTATCCTGAGTTTAGAATTCAGTTTCAGAAGCTAGCTTGGATTCCCTCAATTACACTATACCACCAACACTGGAAGGACAAAGCCTAGTGCATAATTCCACTGAAATGGCACCATATTTTGTCCAGCATCACTGGACAGCTCAGCACTATCAACTAACAGACCCCCATACTGGCTGACATCATGCTGAGTGATATGGGGAGAATGAGGGCCATACTAACCTTCCAGAGAGGGTAAAGCCCTTTGTGCTGTCTTGAACTATAGGTCACAGATGACTTTATCATCATGCTATTGTTTTGTCATGGTTGCTCAGGTTGTGGATTAATTTATAATTAGCTAAAGTATAAATAATACATAAAATGTTAAGCTCTATTGGCTATGCAGTCTTGCTGGCTATGTGAACTGTGTGAAAAACTCAAAGTTACAGCGAAACAGTGTTGAAAGGATACGGTCTGTGTTAATTCCCATCTTCATGTTTCTGTGTATCAAGCAGCGACATGAAGAAGGAAAAACTCTCTTTATCAGCTTTCCATATGCCTCATCAAAAAAGTTGTGTTTAAGGCCCACAGTCTCATCAAACCATAGCACTACTATAAATCTTTTTGTCCAGCTATTCTTTTGTCTTGCAACTAATGCCCCATGTGTTGCCCCTCATGTCTCCTGTCATAAATGCCTGATATCAGACACAAGTGACAAAAACCTCTTTCAACACCACATATTGGTGTTGAAATAATCCTGTACTGGTCTTCTACTAATTGTTATTCTATAGGAGAAACTGCTATAACACAAGTAAATGAACTCAAACCTGAGCCACAAACAGATCATAATGGGGAATTTCTATTTAAATCCTACATGTACAATTTTTTAGATTAAAGAAATGTGTTTGTAAATGTATTACTGACAGTCGTCAAAGCCCCCTGTGGTAATAGAAATGGAAAGCAATTCAAAACTATGTCACACAGATTGGTCATGAAAGAAGAAAAATGTTGTAAAACACAAACTGCAACATGCATAAAAAGTATTATTAATGTTACTATTAGCATTATTATTAATAATAATACTTACAAACCCAATGTTTATAAATCCTAGCCACAAATTTAATCTGATCTAAATGAACCCTGCCAGCATTCTGTCCCTGAGTGAGGTCATATAGTCAACCAGCTCTGATTAGTCCTAACTGAAAGGTCATACCCAGAAGAGTTCTGTTTATGTCAATAAATGTACAACCACAGCACTTGACAAAGACTCATGCCTCAGAAGCATTGGACAGCTTTGTGATGTTTTTACACATAATCTTGCTTTTTCTCAGTCTTCTGGCAAAAGGGGAAAAGCCATATTGCCATATTATGGAGAACCCAGAGAACCCTCTGCTGTCTAAGGATGGAGATGTCACAATCGGAGGAGCTTTTTCTATACACAGTGAAGCAACTCTACCGCCAATGACTTTTACTGAAAAGCCTAAATCTCTGATGTGCTCTAGGTTTGTTATAGTAAGAAATATTGCACTGAACTGATTTCCTTTGAAAGATTAACACTGTATATTTCATGTACATAAAAATTTACATTGACATATTGCCATTTTCTTGCCATTGGTTCCATATGTTCACAGACTGAACCTCAGAGAACTGCGCTTTGCTCAGACCATGATTTTTGTCATTGAAGAAATCAACAAAAGCAGCAGCTTGCTCCCCAATGTCTCAGTTGGTTATAGGATTTATGACAATTGTGGCTCAAGGTTATTATCAATGAAGGCAGCCATGGCTTTGATGAATAGTCAAGAACTAGCAGCAAACAAAGCCTGCTCTGGACAAGCAGGGGTGCAAGCCATAATAGGGGAATCAGAGTCTTCTCCTACTATAATACTCTCCAAAACAACAGGGCCTTTCAAGATCCCGGTGGTAAGGCACAATTCTTGCTGCTTTTTATGTTGAATATATTCTAAGTACACATTTAGTGCAGGTATTATTAGGGGTTACACATTTACAGAGTAACAACTAATACCCATTTATTGTTTGTCATCTTTTTTTTAATCTAACCCTCAATTACTTAGTGTGCTGAAACTGATAGCAGATAGCACGCTACTATTTTATTTTGTTTTAAAACTACAGTATCCATGCTAATATCCTTAAATTAAAAATACTCATCCAGTTTTCATACTTAAT
Source organism: Brachyalestes nurse (assembly GCA_037974405.1). Lineage (NCBI taxonomy): Eukaryota > Metazoa > Chordata > Actinopteri > Characiformes > Alestidae > Brachyalestes > Brachyalestes nurse. The sequence goes on from JBBPCY010072815.1 coordinate 3,304, forward strand.
TTTGTACATATATTTATCAAATATCATTATTATTATTATTAAGCGCCATTAGATTGGTTCAGACTTCTGTTTGGTTCCTCAGGCTTCTCAGTGATTATTTCTGTCCATCTTGTTGCCAACCAACCTTTCCAAGCAGAACTGTCTTTTTATATATCCAAAATAAAATAAGCTTGGTTATCTGGGATCTGAGTGAAAGACTAGGCTTGATGGATCCATTCTTTGCCATCCAAGGCGTTCTTGGAATATGCATTGAAAATGCATAGATATTTTATATGTCAAATAAGGCATGAAAACACTTTGAGAATAAGTCAAATACAAAGAGAAGGAATATTACTATTTGCAAACTAGGAGCAGAATGTTCTGTTAAGAGTACTGACCCCAAATTTAATCCAAATGTCCCCCTATCCTGCATGTTTTAGTGTGATCATTGCTTCTAAATACCCACTCTGACCCAGGAACTGCTTAATATTTAGTTCATAGTTGGGTCAGAGGTACTGGGAAGATGGAAAATACTAACATATGCAGAAGAGGCAGGCCTCCAGGGCCATTACTAAGAAACACTGGTTAAGATCATCACAATATCTGTTTAACCTAGATATGCATATGAAATATGGATTATGAGAGTATGTTCTAGATTTTTCAGTGTTTATGCCATGTTGTTTCCTTTCTATTGGCACTGTACATTTTTTGACGCTCCCAACGGGTATCTTGTTCTAGGTTAAATGTGCATTAGCTAAAATTCCTCTCAAATCTGTAATTCTCTCCCAAGATAAGCCATTCTGCCACATGTGAATGTCTGAGTAGCAGGACAGAGTACCCATCATTCTTCAGAACTGTAGCCAGTGATTATTACCAAAGCAGAGCACTGGCACACCTGGTTAAACACTTTGGCTGGTTTTGGGTAGGAACTGTGAACAGTGACAGTGATTATGGAAACAATGGAATGGCCATTTTTTTAGAAGCAGCCAAAGAGGAGGGGATATGCGTGGAGTACTCAGAGAAATTTGACCGGTCAGAGCCTGCCAGACTCCTGAAAGTGGTTGACATTATCAAAAGAGGCACAGCAAAAGTGATCATTATATTTGTCGCCCATATTGAGATGAACATTCTAATAGAACAGCTCATTCTAAAGAATGTCACAGGCTTCCAGATGATTGGTGTTGAGGGCTGGATAACTGCCGTCAACTTAATAACTCCAACAAGTTTCAGTGTCCTGGGTGGATCCCTTGGATTTGATGTGGGAAAGTCCAACATTATTGGTTTTGCTGACTACGTTATTAAAGAGTTTTGGGAAAGAGCTGTCCCTTGTTCACTTACTGAGAAAAACACAACTAGACCTGAAAACAACTGCAGCAGATATCAAGATCTCATTCTATTTAAAAACTACAATGAAGACATCTCTGAACTGAGATATGCAAATAACATCTACAGTGGTGTTTATGCTGTGGCACATTCTCTACACAGCCTACTCAGATGCACAGAAAACCGGGGCTGTGAGAAAAATCGGACAATAGAACCATGGCAGGTAACAGGATAATCAAACGGAGAATATAAAACTTATGTTCTTTCATGAATAGAATACAGTTGTCCTCTTTTCCCTCCCAAGGTTGTCGAGTATCTGAAAAAAGTAAATTTTACCACAAAAACAGGAGAACGGGTGTGGTTTGACAGCACTGGTGCAACATCTGCAAAATATGATGTGATCAATTGGCAGCATGGGCCTGATGGAGACGTGCTGTTTAAGAAAGTCGGCTACTATGATGCCTCCCTGCCTCCTGGGCAGCAGTTTGTCATAACTGATGAAAATATAGTCTGGGGTGGAGGCCAACCTGAGGTATGGACAATGGTGGCAAAATTCTAATGACATAATATTTCTACATAATTCCAAACTACTCTTTATGCAATCTATATACACAGTACTGATTGCTGCCACTATATGTTGATCATGGCAGAGGCCCAGATCTGTGTGCAGTGAGAACTGTCCTCCAGGCACCCGGAAGGCTGCTCAGAAAGCAAAGCCTGTCTGCTGCTATGACTGTATACCATGTGCAGAAGGAGAGATCAGTAATATGACAGGTAATTTCAGGCTTGCAATGTCTCAAAGAAAATTTGTTAGTTGTACAATTTGTATTCTCCTTCTATTATTTAGGGCACAGATCCTGAACAGTGTTATTAATAACTGAAAGCATAAGATAATATCTTGTAATTGTTTTACAGACTCCAATAACTGCGAGCAGTGTCCAGGAGAGTACTGGTCTAATACCCAAAGAGATAAATGTGTGTTAAAGGTTGTAGAGTTTCTTTCCTTCACAGAAATCATGGGGATAGTACTGGTCTTCTTTTCTCTGTTTGGAGCAGGATTAACAATGTTAGTGGGAATTCTGTTTTTAATTAAAAAAGACACACCAATTGTACGAGCCAATAACTCAGAACTGAGCTTCCTCCTACTTTTTTCACTGGCTCTGTGTTTTCTCTGTTCACTTACTTTCATTGGTCGGCCCTCTGAGTGGTCCTGTATGCTGCGCCACACAGCATTTGGGATCACTTTTGTACTCTGCATCTCCTGTGTTCTAGGGAAAACAATAGTGGTGTTAATGGCTTTCAGGGCTACACTTCCAGGCAGTAATGTCATGAAATGGTTTGGGCCTCCACAGCAGAGACTCAGTGTTCTTGTCTTCACTCTCATGCAAGTCCTGATTTGTGTGCTTTGGTTAACAATATCTCCTCCCTTCCCCTATAACAACATGAACTACTACATGGAAAAGATTATATTAGAATGTCATTTAGGCTCAGCAGTAGGTTTCTGGGCTATTCTAGGTTATATAGGACTCCTGGCTGTTTTGTGTTTTGTTTTGGCTTTTCTGGCACGAAAGCTGCCTGATCATTTTAATGAAGCCAAATTCATCACATTCAGCATGCTCATATTCTGTGCAGTTTGGATCACCTTCATCCCTGCTTATGTCAGCTCTCCTGGAAAGTTCACTGTAGCTGTGGAGATATTTGCAATTTTAGCTTCAAGTTATGGTTTGTTATTATGTATTTTTGTACCTAAATGCTATGTGATTTTACTGAGACCTGAAATGAACACTAAAAAGCAAGTAATGGGGAAGATCAAATGACATGCTTGTGGATTATATCTGTCTAAATAAATGTATTTAACCTGGCTGGCAATTTCCTTTTCTCTTTTTTTGATAAATGAGTAAATGTGCAAAGAATAAAATTGATATATAGAAAGTCCGGTCCTGAAATACAAAAAATATTAAATGTAAAAAAATATTAATTAGTCATTATTGAACATAAATTAGGTTAAATATATATATATATTATGTGCATAATAACACATATTATGGAAGGCTAACGGAGCTGTTTCCTTCCACATCGGTGCTGCTTTGAACCTAAATTGTGAGCCAGTAACTTTTTACTTGTGTTCAGTACGAACCAGAACCAGTAACTCATCTTTAAAAACATGATTATTAATATGTTTATTATAGAAAGCTCATCCTAGTTCTCTTTTACAAAAAATATTTAATCACAGCTACATCATACGGTGGCCCGGAAATGTCAACACAATACAAAAGCAACAACACGACCGCAAAAGCCACAACACAAACGCAAAAGCCACAACACAAACGCAAAAGCCACAACACAAACGCAAAAGCCACAACACAAACGCAAAAGCCACAACTGCCAACTGTCATGGGATATCCTGGTCCGGACATGAATGAGGGAAGAGTGCTGAGGCAGGGGCCAACTGGCGTTGGTTCTTGACTGGCCGGTGCGGAAACCGGTGCTGGAGAGGCTGAGGCCGGCACAGGGACGAGCACTGGGGCTGGAATGGCCGGTGCCGAGACGAGCACTGGAGCACGGGACGGCCGATGCGGAGACGAGCACTGGAGCGGAGATGGCCGGTGCAGAGAGGAGTACTGGAGCTGGAGCAGCCGGTGCGGAGACGGGCACTGGGGCTGGGGCGGCTGATGTGGAGACGAGCACTGGAGCTGAATTGGCCAGTGCGGAAACGGGCCTTGGAGCTAGGCCTGCCACTGGATGGACTGGAGGTGCCGGGACGGCCGCAGGACAGACTGGTGGTGCCGGGACGGCCGCTAGACTTGGCTGCGGAGCGCCCGGTGCGGAAATCAGCGCCGCTGGACCTTGGGTTGGAGCACCCAGTGTGGAAACCGGCGCTGGACTTGGCTCTGGAGCGCCCGGTACGGGAACCGGCGCTGGCTCTGGACTTGACCTTGTGATGCACGGTGTGGGAACCGGCGCTGGCTCTGGACTGGAGGTTGGGTCGCGCGGTGCGGGAACCTGCGCTGAACTCCACCTTGGAGCGCACAGTGCGGAAACCTGCGCTGGACTTGACCTTGTGATGCTCGGTGTGGGAAGCGGCGCTGGTTCTGGACGGGAGTCTGGGTCGCGCGGTGCGGGAACCTGCGTTGAACTCCGCCTTGGAGTGCATGGTGTGGACTTGGCCTTGTAGTGCGCGACACGGGAACCGGCACTGGCTCTGGACTGGAGACCGGCTCTGGACTGGAGACTGGCTCTGGACTGGAGACCGGCTCTGGACTGGAGACCGGCTCGTGCAGTGCGAGAACCTGTGCTGAACTCCACCTCGGAGCGCACGGTACGGGAACCTGTGCTGGGCTTGGCCTAGAGCTTGGCTTTGAAGAGCACGGCGCAGAAGCCACCGATGAGCTTGGCTTTGAAGAGCACGGCGCGGAAGCCGGTGATGAGCTTGGCTTTAGAGCGCACGGCGGAGAAACTGCCGCTGAGCTTGACCTTGGAGAGCATGGCACGGAAGCCGGCAATGAGCTTGGTTTTGGGGAGCACGGCGTGGGAACCGGCACTGGTCGGCCTGGAGCTGGAGCGACAACGGCTCGGACCCCTGGTGCAAAGCTGAATACTGGGCTGGGTGGACTCTGGATTGAACTGACGGGGACATGGGGAAGAGAATGAATCGACTGGGACAGTAACTAATGATGGACTGATAGAAACGGAAGCTGGCAGGGATCTGACTGAAATAGAATCTGACAGGGGCCTGAGTGAGGCAAAAACTGGGGTTGAACTAACGGATACTGGATCTAGACGGAATAAATCCTGGGCTGAATTAATAGAAACAGGTGTCAAACTGAATGAAAGGGAAGTAATAGTGGAGCTGGTAATTGGAGCTGGGGTTAAATTAACAGGAAGTGGGGCTGGATTAATTGAGACGGGAACTGGAGTGGAACTGAAATCAGAATTTCGAGTTTAATTAACGGGAACCAGGGTTGTACTGAGTGAAATGGGAGCTGTAGTTGAATTAATAACCGGAACTGGTGTTGAATTGACTGAAGAGACTCAACTGAACGAAGTGAAAGTTGAAGTAGGACTGATAACCATATCTGGGATTGAATAGACTGAAATCGGGGCTGAACATAATGAAACAGGAACAGGAGGTGGAGTAGGACAAATAACCGGAGTTAGGGTTGAATGAACTGGGACCGGAATGGGGTTGAGGGAAACAAGAGCTGGAACTGAACTAATAACTGGATCTGGAGTGGGACGGATTGAAATCGGAGTTGTTCTGGGTGAAATAGAAACTGGAATTGGACAAATGACTGGAGCTGGATTTGAATTAACTTGAAGTAATGCTGGGTTGGATGAAACAGGAGTTGGAGTAGGATCAATAATGGAATCTGAGGTTGAATTAACTGGAATTGGGACTGGACGGAGCAAAACAGTAGTTGGAGTGGAACTGACTGAAGAAACTGAACTGAATGAAGTAAGAGTTGAAGTAGGACTAATGATTGAATTAACTGGAGTAGGGGTGGCACAGAGGGAAGCGGGAGCTAAAGTGGAACTGGCCTGAATGAGGTGATCATGTGGATTGAGGTCTTGACGGAGCTGGTAGGAGAGTAACCGGCGTGGGGGCCGCCATCTTGGCTCTATGGCGAGCTCCTCTTCGCCTCTGAGGCTTCCTCGCCGCCTGTGGATCAGGAATGCCGCTCCACCCGAACACCGGTTCTTCCATTCCTGCGCTGCTGCATTCCGGAGGCTTCGGGGCAACGTTTCTCTTTCCTTGCCCGTTGTCTGGGTGATCTCCTCTTCGAAGAGACGATGGGAAGGTTCGGGAGGAAATCATGCAGGTCAAAAGACTCCACCTGGTCCTCCTCTGGGTAGTCGATCAAGTCGTCATCGTCCGTGCTCCCGTAGTCCAGATAAAATGGCGTCCCCGCAACTGGAACACGGAGCGGTCTCGCTGGACCAGGGTGGATTCCAGACAAGCGTTCAAGGTGGGAGCATTCTGTCACGGGATATCCTGGTCTGGACATGAATGAGGAAAGAGTGATGGAGGCGAAGGCAGACATGAGAAGAAGGATTTGTTGGAAAACTGAACTAAACAAAGGAAACCTGGCACCAGGGCTGTAAAGGAGGAGAACAGGACAAAACACAGAACACCAAAGTGAGTAGTATGCTCCCACACCTGAACTGAAAGCAGACTAAACTTAAATACACGAGGGAAGGAGGGGAGAACCAATGACAGGGGAACAGGACTATTGACAGAACGAGGGACAGGTGTGGGAGCAATGAGATTCATTAGTGATTTCTTAAAGTTCTCAGCGACCGCTCAGTGTCCGCTGGCAGGTAGAGAGGGTACAGTTTCTTGTCCTGCTGCGACCCCTGGCGGCCGCTGACGGTATCGTGACATAAACAGATCATCTGATTAATTCAAAAGACGTTTTACTTGTTTCATTTAAACATATATTTGTGTGCTCATTGTTCTTTACCACTCATATAACATTGTTGCACACCAAGTACCAGAAGTAGTCAGTTAGCAATGTTGAATGGCCATGTCATAATAGCACTGGAGCTACAAGGCTAAAATAGCTAGCAAACAGTAATTAATTGTAAACATTAATTTTTACTTTTAAAATCTGTCATTCATATTAAAATAATAAAATATTCAAGATAAGAATTTTATTTATTCTTTTGTCATAAACATATTCAATGCAACAAGAAGAATAAAGATAACAGAAATAAGAACAGTAGTAATAGTGCAAACTGAATAACAAAATAACTAACAAAGTAACAAATAACTATAACATATATAATAAAATAACAGATCATTAGTGCAAGTGGTTATTAAAAGTGACTGTGTTTGTGCCATGAATAAAAAGAGATCGCAGCAGGTGATAAAGGGATGAAACAAACATTCAGTAACATACAGATGAATAAATTTAAAGCAGAATTGCACAATCTGAATGAGAACCTTACGATTAATGTTGAAAAGACCACCTATAGAATGAGTTATACAATCTTATTGTTTTTATTTCCTGTGAAATTATTTCCTGTGTTAAGTTTTGCATTTGGAGGCAATGCATCTTTTGCTGTTTGTGCTCTGATGGTCCATCATGGAGGCATGCATGAGGTGAGAGGGGTTGTCCCTGAAACATACACAACAGTTAAAACTGACTA
>JBBPCY010072816.1:0-10754 GCA_037974405.1 Brachyalestes nurse
TTCAAGTTCTGTAAACGCTGCATCATTTCTCTTATTCTGATGTTTTGTCATTTCCTTTAAAATGATGCTTTAAAGAATATTTGGAAATGAGGAGAAATATTGTCAGCATTTCTTAAAAACTAAGGCAAAGCTGTTCAGTTCAATACTTGCACCTATAGAAATAAACCCGAGAAACTGAACATTTTTATTTTTTCCGTAGCTGTGTTTTATAGACAACAGTAGGTTATACATTGTCAGAAACCACAGAAGCACGCCTGTCTGAGGTGAAACGAGCATGTGATGATTCAGCCACCCAGCTTGCACTGTGCTAATTGGTGGGATTAACAGTTCCATTACTTGCCAACTACATAAGCTTAGAAGAATCAGTGCAAAGCTGAAGACGCAAACATGAGACACCCAACATGTCTTGGCTGATCGACTAGGTTTGAGGAAAACTGCAAATTGACTATTACTTGAAATGTAACAAGCCTCTGTGAGTGTGTTTGGTTGCAGCCTGTGGTTGTGAGAGGTCAAGTCGGCTTTGAAGCCTGGAGCCCACGGGCAGCACTGGTGTGGTAATGCCTCTGGCCAGATGCTGATGATGTGGAACTGACAGGTGCCATTTCTAAAGGTCATTAGAGATTTTAATCCCACTCAGGGCTAGAGCTGCATCCCTGAAGCCAAACTGCTGGCGGCCTGCGTGTTAAACAAAGTGGCTTCAATAGTTCAGATGCATATTTCATATACATCACTTCATACATTTCACACTTACATCACTTTCTCACTTCTGAAGCAACTGTTTAACAAATACGACTGACTCACCTGTACAGAATACAGATCATCTTCAAGTTAAATCTAAACTCAATCTGTCAAAATGGTGTGTCCCTTTACACACATGCAAATCAAACAAAAGGTTTTTTTTTTGTTGTTTGCATTCATTCTAATGCTTTCTTGTGTGTTTTCGGGCACCCATGTGTATCCTAACACCTGGGTCCAGATTGCCACTGTAGCTCTCTCCACACTAACACGCCGGAGCCGCCGGGCCGTGGCAGGGCTCGGCGATGCCCGACCAGATGAGCCCTGGGCTTTCTGACCTGTCCTGATCCGTGCCGTCTGTGTCAGGGCTGCGGGGCTCCTGGCTGTTTGATACGTTGACACGTGAGGCAGGTCTGGGTTATGTAAACGGCCTGCTTTCACACTGGCACAGCCCAGCATCTGCATGCTCTGTGCCGTTCACCTCCTCAGCTGTTCCCCAAACGGCATTCAGCCTGACAGCCTGGCTGCCAGAGCCCTGCAGCCTCTCTTACACAGCCGGGGCTACACGAGATCTGCTACAGCCACACTCGTCCTGCAGTGTGAATGAGCATCTGTGTACAAATCCCCAGTTAAGCTGAGCAGGACATGCATACTGCCCAGGCGATGCTTTGTTTTAACACATACGGCTGACGTACCCATGCTCCGCCCATAAATACATAGTTTCTGAAGCAACTGCTGGACAAGCTTTACAGAATTCAAATCAACGTCATAAACTGTAATCCGTCATAACAGTGTGCCCCTTTACAGTTACGGCATTTATCAGACGCTTTAATCCAAAGCAACTTCCATTCCCTAATTACAGGGGGCAGTCTCCCTGGAGCAACTTGGGGTTAAGGAATGTTCAGGAATCCAGTGGTGGTGCTGAGGGTAGGATTCGAACCCATGACCTTATGGTCCAGAGTCAAGTATCCTACCCACTAGGCCTCCACCCCCACAACACATACAAATCAAATCAAATGAAGCCGAGCTGTGAAACAGTTTCTCATTGTGATGATCAGTATTTTCACTAGGATTCTGTAAATCTGTGAGCAGTGTGTGGTAAAGCCAGTGAGCAGGGTGTGGGGAGGATACCTCACTGGCAGTCCTGGGATTCAAACCCATGACCTTCTGATCGCAGGGGCAACTCCCTAACCACCAGCTGCCCCACAGGTCAGTTCCTTATAGGTGTGAGAGGGCTGGTTCAACAATTTTCCAAGCCACTTATAAACTAAGGTCATGGGGAGCGCTGCAGCCAGAAAAATCCACCTGACTGTGCAAAAGTCTTAGACACCACAGAAATGTATATTTAAACCTTCTTTAGCTGAGAAGTACACGCTTTTAAAAGCTACACAATATATAGAACATACACAAATAATATTAATACAGTAGATACTGATTTTATGTCTATGTGTCTGCGTAATCATTCCCAGACCTCATGGAAGACCAGTACCACACTGTATGTATCATCACATACCTCAAATACCGGGTTCAGCTCAACCAGTACTTTATTACATTAAATCAGTTCATGAATCCACAGCTGGAGGTGAAATCGGGAACTGAACCTGCGTTCTTCTAACCAGCTCACAAAAAGTTCTTTTTACAAGCAAAACAAATCCTTCATGTTACTTCATGCTCTCTTGTTTGTTTGCATCCATTCTAATGTTGGCAGAGATCAGATCAGATAAATGGTTTAAACTTCACACAAGAGCATAAGACTTTTGCACGGCACTGTACATTTCTTTGGACTGTGGGAGGAAACTGCACAGAGCGGAACCGTGTCCAGGAATCGAACCCGGGACCTTCTGTGAGGTGACAGTGCGACCCAATGCGCCACTGTGCTGCCTGTGAGAAAGTCACCTCTCTCTTGTCATGTCTGATTAATAGCATGAGCTGTTAGTGGCTTCTGGTTTAGCATTTAACATTGTGAACATTGTTACAAACTATTTAATGAAACTCACTGGTCCGGTTCTGCCGATACTCGTGCGATCATGCCACTTTAGTGCCACTGTTAAAAACTCAAGAGCTAAACACGTAAGTCGATGCCGAATAAAAAGGAAAACATGGTCTTAAATGTTCATGAGCAACCATCAGTTATTAACAATAGCAAAAAAAGTCAATCAAATTATAGCTGCATCTGGCAATATAAGATTTATTGACTTACTGAATACACAGGCTTTGTAAACATGTGCTATCATACAGAGTCAGAACTCCTCCGGTTCCGATGATTCGGAACTGTGGCACCGACGTTTGAGAAGTTGCACTGTTAGCCTTTAAAGGACTGGAGCTGCAAGGCCTTAACTTTCCTCTCCAAAATAAGATGCAGCAACTAAAAACGAACACTGACTGAGTCCAGAGCAGAACGCTGAAATATACAGAACATGTAGATAAAGTCGTCCAGAAGCAGTTACCTAATCCTACTGACTAATACAAATGCTAAAAGTGCATATTATACCCCAGTACTGGTACAGTCTGATGCATTTCTTTACATAAAAAAGGCGACTAAATGGATCAGGGTGGTGCTGGTGGACACACCGGACCTCATGCAGGAACTGGTCATACAAACAGAGGCTGCAAACCAAGTCACGTGAAGAACTATTGCATCTTTTCACACTGACTTACATCAGCTGACATCATACTGAGTGATGGGGGAGGGGAGAGGGACAATTACACTTTTATTTGGAGCCCCAGCTATCAAACACTGACCTCACGATCCTCTGATGACAGGGCCAATGTGGCAGATTGCATAATTATAGCAAAACATAACAAAACACAATTTTGACAATTTAGTCTATTTCCTACATTTAAGAACATATGACTTTCTGTCATGGTTAGTTTGGCATCCACTTGTTTCCATGTGATTGTGTAGTTCTCAAATTCAACTGAACATCTATTAAAATCACTTTCTCTTTATCCTAAGCCTAAAGCTGGCCCTGTCTCTTAACTCTCCTAACCCAAAACTGAATCCTAACCCACACCCTTCACACCTCCAAAAGGCAAAAAATCCAAATCAAATCATAATTCCCACTCCGAATGTTTCTCGAGAGCTCGGACTTCTCCACACTTTTAAGCAGATTAGATTTTAGATTCGGATATCACTAAAAACAAGCTGATTCATAGATTTTGGATCAAACGACGTGCTTTTATCAACTTTTTCAGTGCTGCTGTAATGAATATGCCATGGCCCGTCCACTTTTACAATAAAAGAAGCACTAAACAAACCACACTCCTGTTTGAACACTTTTTGTGCGATTGCTTTTAAGTAGGAAGATTCCAAGCCGGAGTCCCCAGTTGTCTTGAGCACAGTCTGATACTAATCCCAGCCCTGACTGGAGAAACACAATTGAGAATTAACTGAATTGCACCTATTTATTACTAGTCTGAACATAGTTTGTAGCTGATCTAGCGGGAGCTACCCGGACCAGACTGCCTCGCCGATTGCACTCAGCATTTGAAGGCAGGTTACATTCTGAAGTTATACGTTTCCACCTCGAGAAAAGGAGTTCCTGCATGAGGCCCGCTGCAGCCTAATGAACCGAACAGCACCTGTAGAGAAAGTAGTCCACCTGCATGACTGACTGATGTCCTAAGTGCATCTTATTACTCCAGTGATGGTACATTATGAGTGCCCCTTTATACACACTGTCTATCACATGAATCCACTCTCTCTCTCTCTCTCTCTCTCTCTCTCTCTCTCTCTCTCTCTCTCACACACACACACACACACAGTGCTGTTGCTGCTATACTAGAGACTCGCACACAGGTGCACTGTCCGAGTCCTGGCTGTGCATGGAGCTCAGCCCTGTGTCTGAATCGTCGTCGTTGCTGTTGCAGGTCTTTGAAAGCCCCCTGACTTGCTCGACCCAGGCGCTCGGGCTCTGTGAGGTGGGCATCCCGGGGCACTCCAGGTCCATCCCATCACTGTCCTTCATCCTCACACGGGCCTCGCCCTCGCCCTCCTCATCCTCATCCTCCTCTAACTCCAGTGAGTCCACTTTCTCCAGCAGGTCCCTCAGCTCCTTATCCCTGGTGTCCCAGATCTCCTGGCTGAGGTCGAGCTCGCTCCTGAGCGCCTCCAGGTCGGTGTTCAGCCTCAGGCCGATGTACAGGCTGGTGTCCAGCTCGGTCCTCACGCGCTCCTCCTCCAGCAGGGGGTCCTCCTTGGGGTCCGGGTCCGGGACCTCGGGGTCCTCGGGGTCCGCGGGCTCGTCGCGCCTGCGCTCCATCCAGCGCCGGTTCAGCTCCTGCTCGATCTGGCTGGTCAGACTGGCCGCGAGGGCCTCGCGCTCGGCCAGCTCCTCGTGCAGCCGCAGCACATCCTCGCACATGTCCGCGTACTGCTCCAGGCGCAGCGCGAGCGGCACTCCGTCCGCGCTCCCGGTTCCCCCGCTCCCGCTCCCGCTCCCCCCGTCCTGCTCGGCCCCCACCAGGTACGTGTCCTGCACGTAGTTGGCTCCGTGCGCCCTCACGCGATCCAGGTGTACGCGCGCCTCGTGCCGGTCGATCTCGGCGTCCAGCTCCTCGAGCCGCCGGAGCTGCTGGCGGAGGGTGTGGTCCTGCGAGACCACCACGTGCACGAGCGTCTCCATCCTCTCGGCGGACAGGGCGTCCTTGGCGACGGCCCGGGCGCGCCTCCGGTTCATCCTCTCCAGCTTCCGGAACGCCTTGCGCACGATCCGCCGCTGGCGCTCCCGCGACACAGCCGCAGCAGCCGCGTCCACATCAGGGGCGGCGGGGCCGGCGGTGGAGGACTCCACCGTGGAGGCGGCGACAGCGCGCGCGTTGGAGCGGCACACGCGCGGTCTCTCGCGGCTGAGCACCACACGCGCCTCCGCGCTCCGCGGCCCGCCGCCGGCCAGGGACGAAGCCTCGCTCCGCACCAGCACGAAGCGCACGTTCTCCTGCTCGTCGCCCCACGCGCTCCACAGGCGCAGGATCTTGGTGTTGTGGGGCAGGACGCGCTCCGAGCCCCTCCATTTCTCCACCACGCAGTAGGAGCGCGGACTCGCCCCGGAGCTCTGCTCCTCCAGCAGCACCCGGATCACGTCTGCACACGTGGTTCGCTTGGACAGACCGGACACCAGCTTCTCCTCGCGACAAACCCAGACGGAGATCTTGCTCTCCTCAGGATCCATCTCCTGCGCTCCGGTGCGCGTTCCGCTGTCTCTCTCTCTCTCTCTCGCGCGCGCGCTCTCTCTCTCTATATCTTTTACTCTTATTTGTTATCGTCACTGCCTCTGAGGTGACACTGCTCTATACTAAAGAAGCACCCCGAGCCGAGGCGCAGTCATCTGAAGACCAGCTTGTTTTGGTTTTGGAGTCTCTTTTCTTTTCACGCCCGTTTTCCAACAGGCCAGCCCCCTCTAAACCGGGATTGGCTATTAGTTACTACTCACTGTTTTCTCCGCCCATTTGGACACCCCCCCCCCAAGCTGTGATAGAATCTTGCCTGTTTTGTTTTGATTCGAGTTTTAATTTTCCAGTTTTAATCCAGTTAAAAAGAAACAGTAAATAATGCAGATATAGTTACTAGTGTCCCTTTACACCCAAGACGAGCGGTTTTTCTACCATGCCATGCTTTTTGCAGCTTCCACGCTACTTGTAGGGCTTTCCACTACATTTTGGAGTTTCTGTGGGAATTTCTGTCCATTCATTCTGTAGCATTTATGAGGTCAGACACTGATGTTGGTGAGAAGGTCTGGATCACAATCTCCGTTCCAGTTCATCCCAAAGGTGCTGGATGGGGTTGAGGTCAGGACTCTGTGTGGTCAGTCAAGTTCTTCTACACTGACCTCCTCCAGCCATGTCTTTATGAAGCTGCTTTGTGTACTGGGACACAGTCCTGCTGGAATAGAAAAACTACTTCCCCAAACTGGGTCCACAAAGTTGAAAGCATGGCGTTGTCCAGAATGTCTTGGTCTGCTGAAACATTAAGATTCCCCTTCACTGGAAGTAAGGGGCCTAGAGCCCAAACCCTGAAAAACAAATGTCCCAATACTTTTGTCCATATACTGTATATAGTCTCCAATAAGTCAACGTACAGGTCAATATTCAGTATTCAGATGATGCAGACTAGCAACGCAAGGGAGGGGTGTGGCAGAAGGCATGAATACTCAAGAATTCATTCATTTGTTTCTCTGGTGTTTGGGAACTTCTTCTTTTTTCAAGCCACCAAAACTGTATCTGAAGTACATTTATCTGCCACTAATTTACTTCTCAGTTTTAACAATGAATCCAAACCGTCGAACAGCAGTATATTCATAAGCTCCTGTTGCTCATGCAGTAGGCTATGTGTGTGTGTGTGTGTGTGTGAGATATGGTTTCCCACTTTAACACTCTGGAGGATGTACTGGTGAAATCGCAACCATTAGTTTGACCTTTTTTTTTTTTTTTTACATTTTACATACATTTGCAAATTAATTCTCAGTGGAATATTTTTTTTCTGCTCTGTATCAACCTATTCAAGAATATTAACTCAGCAACTGTTCCATTTGTGTTCACACATCAGGATGGAAAGGCATAGCATCATGGAACTGCATCCACCACTCTAATAAACTAATGAATAAATAAATCCCTGTTGTGACATTTTCATTCTTAATTGTGGAGCGTTGCTTATTCAGGACCGGCTTCCATCAAGAATGTGTGAAAGCAGTTTAATGATGACACAGCAGGGAGACCATCAAAACAGAAAAAAAGAACAGTCCCCATCTTGGGCTCGTCCTGTAAGGTTAAAATGCTGCGGCGCACCTGGGGAGGCATGAGGCTCACAGCTATTGTTTGTTTTCTCCTGGCAGCCATGGCTAATGAAGAGCAATGATAAAACTTGTCCTGAAATGGTTGCTGTTTCACTGCTATTATAGAGTGATGAAATTAGTCTTCCTTAATGAGAATAAATGTGCGCAGAGTCAACCAGGTGCTGCTGCCTATGACAGAGTGACAGGGAATTCAGCTCTAGACAATGCAGGGCTCATATCATCCATTAAACCACCATCAGAACAAAGCTGTAGTTGTGTGATATGATATTGCGGATACAGCTACTGGTTTTGCTGGACCTGTCAGTCATAATAAAGCAATATGCAAATGTCCCCTTTTCCAGTCAAGACATGTTTGGTGCCTGAAGTTTGTTCTTTAGTTTTGCACTAGAGATATAGAGCTTGAAATAGCTGAGAAAGCTTGTAGCCCAACCTATTAGCATTAGCGCCTGTGTATTCTGAGGCCGAGAGGAATCTGTGCCAGATTGAAATGCAGTGACTACAGTTAATAATGTGAAAGGCAAAGAGTACATGATATTACTTCCCCATACTGACATGGAAGCTGTGTTACAATAAAAAGCAAACCCTCTTTTACATTTT
Source organism: Brachyalestes nurse (assembly GCA_037974405.1). Classification (NCBI taxonomy): domain Eukaryota; kingdom Metazoa; phylum Chordata; class Actinopteri; order Characiformes; family Alestidae; genus Brachyalestes; species Brachyalestes nurse. The sequence continues at coordinate 8,124 of JBBPCY010072816.1, forward strand.
TATTTCACATAAACCTGCCCTCTTTACTGAAACACCATATGTGGATTTGCATTTGGTAAACAAAATGCTGAACAGAGCTTCAGAATTGATTTCAATCCATTTCAAATGTAATCAACAACACAGCTTTCGTTTCTCCAACATGAAGTTCCTTAAACATATAAAAGGACAACATGAAAACTGTGTAGTGGAGGTCTTGCTGAGCTGAATCCTGCATGTACACACTAAAACTGTCCTGCCATAATCAAAGAAAACTTGTTCCCCTACTGCCACTTTTATGGACTGTTATGTTGAAAATGTTGGGTCATGGTGTCTTATTTCTTGTATGTATTCAGAGCTGTCTTGTGTTTAGAATTAAGTGATTGTTCTTTGGTTCTTGTCTTAATCTTCTATGTATTTAATGGATTTTGTCTCCGCTCGGTCCACCCGCCCATGCAGCCCTTGCTTCTCCTACCCAGATGTGTTTGATATTCCTTGTGTTTGACCCTCGAGCCTTTTTGTGTTCTTGTCTTGTATTTAGAAATAAAGTCTGGAAAGACAATGGAACCTGCGTCTGCGCTTCGCTACCCTAGCATGACGTGACAATTTATTTATACTTCAGTCTTTCAATTCCTTTGCATTTTTTTGCACACTTAACAGTTGCTGCTAGAATATAGTGTCATAAAGCTGTACTCATTCACACTTGTGCTGTTCCTGATCCTGGTGACTGCGCTCTATGTTGTCTTGTCCTGTAAATGATTGTATTGTTTTTTACGCTCTCTCTTTAGTCCTGTCCTGCCCGCACTTGTGTAGTCTTCTATAGTCTTGTGGTGTTTCTGTTTTTGTTCTTTGTGGGTCTGTTTTTTGTTCTTTGTGTTCCACCATGGTCCTGGCATAACACTTTATTTCACTATGTCCTGTGTATAATGTGACCATAAACACCAACTTGACTTGATGTATTCCATATTCCAATACAGTGAAGTGATGTCATTGTAACTATTGCAGCATTGCAGTTCATGTTTTTCCACTGATGCGAAAAACATTTTATTTATATCTGGGATACTATGATCTATAAAAATGGACTAAAGTGCACACACAACTCAGGTTTAAAAATGATTGTCACTGCTCTTAGCTATTTATAGTCTAATTATTGAACCATTAAAAGTGTGGAATAATCACTGCACAAATTGGTGGTGCAGAAATAGCTGCTGGAGTCACAAGAAGTAGATAAAGTGAAATAAATAAAATTATAATTGCCACACTGATATTTTGGCCACATCATGCAGCTCTATGAGAAAGAAACATTTCTAAGTTTGAGTGGAAGTTAGTGGGCCAGTATTTTGGTCCATTCATGTCGATGTAAAGGACAATGCTTCAAAATCCTGTTAAAAAGTAAAAGATTGAGGTCTTATCACAATAACAATGTTTTTTTTTATTATTTATTAGGTAACATTGTATCATACAGACTTTGAGGGGACATTCGCTGAGCTGCTTTATTGGGAAATCCAGTGCTCATAGCCATCATAGACTGGTATCAAAACACAATCAGGAAGCAGCAGTTCAGGCACAACCATAACTCAAAATCAGGAAACAAGCAAAGATCAAACCAAGGGGAGCGCCAAACAATGCTAAGGCTCAGAAGCAGCTCTGAAACCAGAGCACAAAACACGGGGTTCATATGCATAAAATAATGAGTCCAGGAATAAGCTACAAAAGTAGAGCCAGAGAGGAGCTGGAGCATTCAGGCTCACCCTAAACTCAACTTAATCTGAGGCAGGCGTGTCATGATTTAGGCAGTTTACATCATGCTACTGATCTGATATATTAGCCTTGTAGCTCCAGGGCAAAACTAAAGAGGCAAACTTCAGACACCAATCAAGTCTTGAGTGGTCGACTTTATCTGCTGTAATGAGAATCGCTTTAAATTTGTTATATGAACATTTAGCAAAGATTTAGTTTTTTCAACTAAACTTGATGTTTTAAAACTTCTCATCCTCTTTCTCCTCCTCTGCTCCCTTCCTCTCTCTGTAGCCTATCTTTCCTTGTTCTTGTAAGTAAAATAAATATACACATTAATAATAAGACATACAGTCATATGCAAACGTTTTAGCACCCACACATTTTAAAGCACAGTTACTGCTGAATGTAACATACTGGGGAAAAACAAACAAACAAACAAAATGTTGCCTGTACATGCTTTCTTTTTTCCAGTGTATTAAACCCACCAAATACATTTGATGAGCAATGTTGTATTCATGTTTGCTCCCTGTATAGAATGTGTTAATTTAAGGTTGCAGTTATGGATGTCTACAGTATAATCCAAACTTCCCAAGATTTCCCACCCACAAAAAGGTAAAAAATCAATGACATATATAAATATATATATATATATATATATACACACATTAGGGCTGTAACGATATACGATACAAAAGGGCTGTAACGATATACGATACAAAACCGAATTCGCGACACTCAGTTTCATGAACCCGTGTCGCGGTGTGAGGAGGGTGAATCACAACCCACCCCTTCCTGTATAACTCCTTCCCGTATACAGTTCCCGCCCAGAAACATACGCTTTTTGCCGTAATAGGAGGATTTTCACGTCAGTTTCTTTTCTTTAACCAATAGCTGAGGGTCTTAGGGTTTCAAAGA
>JBBPCY010072817.1:0-10753 GCA_037974405.1 Brachyalestes nurse
AGACCTTCTCACCAACATCAGTGTCTGACCTCATAAATGCTACAGAATGAATGGAGACAAATTCCCACAGAAACTCCCAAATCTTGTGGAAAGCCTTCCAAGAAGAGTGAAAGCTGTTATAACTGCAAAGGGAGACCAGCTCCAGATTAAAGTCTGTGATTTAAATGCAATTGTCATTAAAGTCCCTGTTGGTGTAATGGTCAGGCGTCCCAATACTTTTGTGTAGATTAGAGCCTGTATTCTTAACACTGAGAGAGATAGTTTAACTGGCCTGACAACTTTTGCATTGCCAATATCTATCTCTGTTTTAACTATTTCTGCTGGATCTAGATTTTCCATGGAAGTTGTCCAATTCTCAGTGTGTGTGTGTGTTTGCGTCTACACACCTCTTCTGGTGCTGATATCAGCAGAAGTCTTGGCTGACTCTAGATTGACCCAAGCTCCTCCAGTTTACCTGTCAGTAAATATCATACCAGGATGTTTCGGCTCACAGTTATCTCACTAATTCACTTTTCAAACATAATTCAGTGCTATGTGATGATATTATTGCTGTTATGTATGAAACAACTGTAAAAGAAGTTTTGCATTTGTGACAGTGACAATTTGGTGCAAAGTCTGTTCAAGTTGAACATAAGCAGGCACAGGCAAGGTTTGTTGCAGTATGCAGGTAGTTTAGTGATGCTTCAGAGTGTTTTGATGACTCAGGTTCAGGGTTCAGTTACTGCTTTTATATATTTGAAGTGGATTTGGGGGGAAAATGAAATGCTATGTTTCAAGGCATTTTTTCACGATGTACCGTGTGAATAGGGACGATATGGCAAAAGTATTGTACTTCAAGACATTTTCGCGATACACACTTCTCTGGCATCTTATAAAATTGAATAGACAATAAAGGACCTGTTGTATCTTCAAATGTTTATTCTGTGTTTCACATACTGCCCTGGACTAATACAAGCAAATTATCGCTGTCTTTGTAATGAAACCTGCAGCTGGTCCGTGTTCTCTAACTAGAGGCTATATTGATATGCTCAGAAAAACAAACTGTCATGTAATTTATCACAACAATAAATATCCACACTGCCCAGTCCTAGTATGAGTCTTTACCTGCAAGTGAAAGTGTATTTTTAGATTCACCTGACTCACTGGTGTGAGTCTTTGCAGAAATCCGTGTTATTTCTGGGTCAAATATTCAGTTGAATTTAACACGTATGCAGAAATGCTGATTAGATTTTGTGATGCAGATTTTTTTAATCAAACAAAAATCCTTCAACCGTCTCCCAGACCCTGAGTTGCTGTGGTAGCTGTAGTTTATATAATGTCTTATATATGTTTTGGAATGTACTTAAGGTCCTTGAGAAGAGATGGTCTTCCAAATGCATGTTCATTCTTTAAATCATTTCTTTTCCAGGGCCTTAATTTTAAACACATTTTAAACACATTGCAGTTTATTATGGACACCATTGGCAGGGAACAATTGTAGGGCATTTACTTTTTTATTACTCAATCTAAAAGTAATCAGATGTTTCCTTGTTAGTATTTTTCAGTTGTTCAAGTCAGTCTTTTTATTCTTTGCCCTTTAAAAAAAAAAAAAAAAAAAAAAAAAGATTGTGATGTCAAAATTATTGGCCAAATATCTATAATTATACTATTACGTAGCAGCCAGTATAATCAATATTTTCAGCCTTGTAGCACTTTTCCTGCTTGTCAGTGTTTTAGATGTGGTTTAAGGTCAGAGGTGAGTCCAGAGAAGAGCTACAAAGCAGAACGAGAGGCAGAACAATGAAGGTGAGGTCATCCCTTTGAGTCGCGGAAAAATCCAGCAAACACAGGAACAATCAAATATGCCTGGCCCCGTTCACACTGCACACCCCACCACACTTGCTGTGTGTCTGTGTAAACAAAAAGGTTAGTGCCTGTTTGAACAGACTGGACCGAATGTGTGCTGCTCATTAGTCAAATCACACACAGCTCATTTAACTAGACTGTGTTTGTTGGAGGTCATAGTCTGCAAACACACTAACTTTAAACTTATTACTGTTCCTCGCACAAAAAATCGCGACAATGTCTAATTTCTTTAGTTCTACATCTTTAATACACTTCAGCTCAACCTTTTTGGCATTTTTATTTCACATCTTCTTGCTTGGTAACACTGTGCAGTTACTGATCAAATTGAGTATTATAGAATATTCCAAATACATCACATATTTTTTTAATATGCATTAAAATAAATGGACCCAGACCTGAATTAACATCCAAGAGGCCTTTACACAGTATATTGTCAGACAAAAATAGTTCAGAAAGGAAACTTTTTTTAATAGATTTGTGTATATTGCAGTTTTTTCCCTACTCAAAAATATCCTAAGAAACGTGCTTAATAATTAATACTTAATACTCAGCATTTTTTGTTAATTAGCAAGTGTTTAGTAGTGTTATGAGATCATATCTGGATTTGCCTTGGCCTTCCTTTCACTAAAATGTCCCCAGTAAAACCAGATGATAAAATTTTACACTTGAACTCCAAAAATGAGCATTAAAACATGCATCGTTTTGCTTTATTTTATTGGTTTGGGTGCTTTCATTGGCCCAGAGAGAAAGAAGCTCCTTGGTTTGGAGAATCCAGTCCTGTGTTTTCTCCATCTTGTTCCCACCTGCTCGCCAGACACGCTTTAGCTTACATAATTGTATGCAAATATCAAAATTAATCTTTGTCTACATCAGAATGTGGTTGATGTGATCCGATAGTAATCTGGTCACAGTTCGTCCAGGTTGATTTACATGTGGCTTTTCATGTCCTTCAACATGATCCGATCACTAAAGCACATGTTAAACAGCCTCTTAAGCACCACTATACTAGTGTAAACAGTAAATCACCCTGCACTACTGTAGAGCCCGGGAACGTACGCTGTAGGTCCAGCACAGTTGGGTGATTTTTCCCAGCTGGTTCAGCTTATCTGTAATGGCAGGTTTCGTAAGCGTGTTTGAGTCGGAGAACCGTGCTGAACGCAGGCCCTACAGGTAATTTGGAGCTCGCTCAAGAATAGCTTTTATGTAAGTGATCCAATATCAATCCACTTACCCCCCTGCTGAAAGAAGACTTGGTGGTCCGAGTCTAACCTTTTTAAGAAACGTAATTCTGAGGAAGCTCTCACATTACATGAAGACCTTTCCTGGAATGTGTTTTGTCAGTCTGACTATTGCATTTTCCTACAGATGAGGGTTCGAATGTTGATTGAATTTGAATGAGCAGTCTACCAAGACGAGTCCAAGCAAATTCTGTCAAGGCTAAGCTAAGAACAGTGGCTTTCACAGTAGCTTTAACCTTGAGGCTGTAAGAAATCGTAATTGAGCTCAAAACTTCACCACTGCCTTCTTATGTTTGAGTGTGTTAGTGTGTTTGTGTGTGTGTAAAACTGTGTAAAATGGTTTAAAAAGTGGGTGTTCTGAACTGCTGTTAAAGGGTCAAACATTTATGTGCACTTATCACAAAGCCCTTTCATCCACCTTGAATGCTCCACGGGGAGCTTGCATTCCTCATTGACTTATTGAGCCGCTGAGCTGTTGACAGCTGTTCTCTGCAAAATGACGCAGTACACACCTCACCTCAGCATCAGGTTTATGAGTGACATTGAACATGACTGAAATGGGCTTCTGAAGGTACAAGGAACCGCGCCATACCGCAAACAAAGGCCTTTCCGACCCAGGCTGAACCTGTACTGTCACGGTCCCTCCCCGACGGCAGGGTTAAAAGTGGGCTGCAGCCGAGCTGACTGTGTCGCTGCTTTCTGATTGGTCATGATGCCATGACCGATGAGGGACTTGGAAGGTGAACAACAACGGAGACACCAACTAATTCAACGCAGACAAATTTCAGTTTTCTATCACTGAGAAATGGGAAGTTGTACCAGGACATCTCTAACAAGATTTTCATCACACAATTAAACAATGCTGAGAAAAACTCAAACAAGAGAAAAATAAAGAACAAAAATAACAAAAGCAGCTCTGGCAGAAAAACAACTTTCCACTGTTTTGGGACGACAACTGGCCCTGAACTGGGTGGAGAGAGTTTCACTGCAAACGCATCAAGCACCGTTACTGGGCTGAGATACTCTGGAAAATCTGAGTGCTACAGCTTTCATGCCTTCACAATACAGTTTAGGTGCAGCACAGTTCCTCTATGTCTGTGGAAGGGTTCCTTAAGAAGTTGATGTTCTAGTTCGTAGGTGTTTATAGGTGCTCTAAGTGCACTAAGGTGAAAATGATTTGCAGCCAGTGGCCCCAAAAAGTGTTTTGACATTTGTACCATGATTTAAAGATGTATCAGGTTCATTGTGTTAAGAAACAAAATGTCAGTGGCATTTATTTTAAACATGCCAGGACTGCCTTATTTCAGAATGCAGCTGTTGTGGTCCAGATTGTTATTGTTTGAGCAGACTCCTACAGGTTTGCAGGCCAAATTATGTTGTACACTGTTGACTTCAGGATCCCATCAATGATCCCATCAATGAACACAGAGTTACTGACACCACTGAGTGTAACAGCCCCAGACAGTGATGTGTTCACTTCTGGGCTTTCCAGTTCTCTTAGTGCAGTGTGGTTGAAATTCCTCTCCAGACTTGATGTTTGATGTTATGCTCAGAGTGTTTTCCTCTGAAACAAACTTCACTTTGTTAAACATTTGAAGAAGTTACCAATCTTATGAGGTTTACCAATGTTTAGAAGGTTAGAATATCCAAACAGCCTACTTTTTAGAGCCATGAAATATTGAAGAACTGGAAAATGTGGTATTTGTGAAGTAAAATGTGGTGCGTTTCCATTTGAGATGCAACATACAAAGATTCCATAAGCACAAGCCATTCAGCATCTCTTCACCAGTAACATGCCTAAAGCCCAAACACAGAACTGCGATACTTCTTTAAGAGTTTGAATCGTTTTAAGCAGCATTTTGTCAACAACCAAGACACCAAGGATGTCTTTATACAGGAAGGCTCATGTCTTGTGAAGGATGCAAGATCCTATTAATGTTTGTTTTTTTTCCGCCTTGAAAAGACAAGTTATGCAATCACTCATTATAGGGGCATTTCAGTGTTCAGTTGAAGCTTCTGATGGGCATATGTATGTTATTCAACTTGTTATACTTCTTCAGAGAAACTAAAATGAGCCTGTAAGCTGATGAAGCTGACTGTGTGCTGTACAGTTCTGTAAACAGAAGGAAACCGTCTTTTTTGTTTTGCAGAGCTGTTGAATGAGAGCTCAGCCCTGATTGACACTGTCATTTGCTTATCTTGCCGTAAGGGAGGGGGATTTCTGTGGTAACCATAAAACGCTCCTGTGTTTATTCTCCTCTATTCCTGACTATGAGTAGGGAGCAGAGAACGAGGGTGTTTTCGTGTTTTTCAAATAAAACATCGAACAGTGTGGTTGCCGTAAGTCACAAATCCCATAGTCCAGTGACAAAGGATTCTTTTAGAAGGGCTATCCAGATTTAGACTTTACACAGTTCTGTATTGTAGGATGTACTTGGTAACTGAACTGAAGCCGTCTGTGATGTATTGTAAGCCTGGAAGGCCAGAAATCGAGCTTAGATGAATTAGCCACTTCTAACCACCATTCATTCAAAGGTCTTATTGTCAGTCTGACAACATCTGTGTGATCCATATAGGTGAGGTAAGCACCACATACTATGTAATGTTTTCTTTGTTGCCATAGAGTGACACATGGTAGGATACTATTAGTGCGTCAGCATGATAATTATAGGTTGTTTGCAAGAGTCCTCTAGCCTCGATACTTGTTGAAATAGGCAATAGCTATTCCTTATGCTGGTCATTTGAATGAGTAGCCTATCAGGAGAATTCCCCACTGAAAATCTCGCAAAGTCAAAGCAAATTCTTTCAAATGGGAAATAAAATGAGTGAAAAAAAAGACTTTTTACAGTAGCATTAACCTTGAGGCTGTAAGAAATTAACATTGAGCTTCAAACCTCTACCTTTTTATGTTTGTATATCTAAATGTGTGTTGGGTGTCTTTGAACGTAAAGGCATGGTCATGCAATTTTATTGTGAATAATATCGCAAACACTCAAATTCCTGATTCTGCTGGGTGTGTAAGGTAAGGATGGTCATTTAAACAAAAACAATATTATAAAATAAACGAATCTTTGAAGATCCCTCGCTTGTATCCCCCACTCTAATCATCTTAATATCCTACATTTTTCAAGTCGAAATATAGCTTGCGTCAAGTGATTTGAACAGTAGGGTGAAAAATGACTGTTGACTGGCACACAGGAACCGTACCTCATTTAAAAATCGGCACATGACGTTCAAATGTTTGCCAGCCCCTTTTTAGGAAATGTTAGTAGGAAGCGATGGAACGTCTCGGACCTCACACGAATGCATAACTCTGCACCTCTAGCTGAACCTCACCCAACCACCAGGGCCGTTTTTGGGCAGAAGAACAAGAGCACCAGCAGACCACACAAGCGGATTTGGGCCTCCGTGATGAATGGACAACCCGATCCCGAGTGAAAAACAACCTCGGCAACTATCTGCGCACCCTTCTCCAGGATATCTTCTCTTACAGTCACTGCTTTGGCATCTGTCTTGCCTCGTTGATGTCTCCAGATGAACCAGTCCGCCTTCCTTCCTGTAGCTGGACTCTCTTTCTAGGTTCTGCAGTGCTTTTGGAGTGTCTTCACCACAGGGAAGAACTGAGAGAAGCCCCAGCCCCCACAGTTAATTGTTTTGTTTCGTAAGGAGTGGCCCAGATGTCTGTTGTCAGGCAACGGCTTGACCCTTCCTTTGGAATTCGGCTGCATGGGTGAAGGCATCTGAGAGGAAGCTTAGTATCGGGCCCTTTTTTTTTTCCAAAGGCCTTTTTTGTGTTCGGGACTTTGTAAGAAGCAAACTTGCACATCTGTCAGTGTCACATGACTTGCGGGCTGTAGACCTGCACAGGCCTTAGAAGGATTATCCAAGTGCCTGCTTTTCTCACGCCCATTAAACATGGACTTGTCAATCTGACTTTGGTAGGACAAGGCTCCAACTTTATATTTCACAATAAAACTCAGGCTGCGCATATTTCTGGAATAAATTATCCATGTGCAGTTTTTTGTCTCTAAACATGTTTTGTGCTTGATTTTACATCTGTTTTCAGTAGCTTGGTCTCTACCTGCCCACAGAGGAACATGAATAATTGGATGGATATTGTTCACAGAGGGTTGCAGCTATCAACATTTTTTCCAGTTACTTTCTCATTGGATGTAAGTTTTTTTTTTTTATCAGAAATATTATTGGAAGGAAATACAAAATGCAAATTATGTTCCATCAGCTAACAGATGCCCATGAGTAATAGTGGCAGTCCTACCTGCCTGTCAAGAGATAGCAAGGCCGTTCATGCTCTCTTGGTTTCCCATACATTGTTGGCATTGCTGGAAGCTAAACTGTGGGCCTTTTGATGAGACAGCCAATAGTTAGATGATTGCACCATTTGGGATCCCACCTATAAAAGTTACTATCTGAGGTCTTTGAAAGTCGGCACAGGCAATTATAGCATACTTGCCAATGACTGCTACTTTGTTTGCCCTATTTTTTTGTATGTGTTTGGCAGAAAAAAATGCCAGAATTTACCTTTGTGCTTATACAATACTAGACTCTCCATAGAGATGTTTGCAGAAATTGGCACTATTGCTGTAGCTAAAAATGGTGGAAAATTCGATTAACCACTCATGCATAGGTTCTTAACGTACTAACTTTGGTTGGTTTACTATGTTAATGTATCCATACTATGCTTCCACAGTCTAATTTTCATGTTTCAGGCTTATATTCTTTAGGACATCAGATGTCAGAAACCTTGGCTATCTGATTTGCCCAGTGTGACGCAGTATAGTACTGTAGCATTGAGCTCATGCACTTATAGCAGAGTAAAACTAGAGAGACACTGCAGAGGCAAAATTGACTACAATTATTAGGTTATTTGACTGTTTCAAAAGAAACGTTACAATTTCAACAGGAATTGTTATCTTTTATTGGTCTGAAACACATTTTTAGGTTTAAATGCCAGTCTAATCTGGCAGTGATGAGTTTACTGGCTCAGCTGTGTTCACTGTTCAGTTTTATACTGATTATTGCACCTATTGATTGCCACTCTGTACTCTTGACCCCTTCAGGGCTTGTTGGTTCTTGCTTTGGAGGACTTGGACAAAAAGGTTCAAAGCCCTTGTCCTGTTTAATAACACAGGTGCTCAGTGTTATTTTCCAGCTTTGTGTGAGTTCAGGAAAGAGAACGTCTACAACCTGATGGTACGATGAAATAACCGGAACATTTAAATGTCATACTGCCCTCCCCCAAGTGAGACTTCATGACTTAAAGGGTGGTGTGAGTGTTAATGTGAGAACAAAGGACCTGTAAGAAGCGTTTTGTGGTGGTGAAAGAGCGCCCTGAGGCAGAAGAGGGAGATTGGAGATCAGTGTGTCGGGTTCCTGCTATAGTCCTCCATGCTCAGGGGAATGATAAAGGAAGAATGAGAGGCAGAAACTGAATGCGGACATGGATTGAAAGTTTGTATTTCTTTTAATGACTTAGTTGGGGTAAGAAAAGTGAGTTAGAGTTTTCATTATTAAGACACCCCCCTGTCTTTTGGGGGATCTTCTCAGGTCGGTCGCACACTGTGATAGTTGACCTTTTTCAACCCAGTTGCTAAGTCTCTCGCTCCTCCCAGCCACTGGCCACTGCTGATACCCTGACACTCGTCCCATTCAATTTCCTGCCCGTTAGAGGGTGGCATTTAGACAGGAATCCTGAGGGATTCGTGGAACACACACCATCTGAAATGGGGCAGGGAGAAAACGACCCCTTCCTTTTGGGTCAGAGTAGAGACATACAGAGAAATCAATGTGGAAATCAGTTCTAATTTCAATAGCCTGTAATGGGAACGAGCAAATTATTACCTCTCAATCAGAATCAGAGAACTTTATTGATCCCGGAGGAAATTAATTTCTCGATCCCTAGATTTCTGTGTTAGTTCGTAAAGTGCATATAATTGTACTTAATTTTGTTATATTTCACCATGTTATTCTATGAGGAGCAGTTACACAAAACCAGGAGTTTAATTGAGCTAGGACCAGCTTTGTAACCAAGACCCCTTGCAAAAAGACAGTAATTCCATTGTTAATTTATTTTTTTTGTCCGTGTGGTATTTGCATCAATTCAGCAATATCAGCATTTAGATGCAGGAATAGTTATAAAGTGACTATTTCACAAATATGTGGGATTGTATTGTTTTTTTTGTGTCAAAACAACTTTCTTCTCAGTTTCCCCAAAGGACCTGTTTTGTGGGGAAGACGGTTTCCTCTCCGCTGTCAGCTTAGAGAGGTTTAGTCAAGGCTACACTGCAGTAAGTCTCCATAGGCTCGAAACTGTGGCTGTCTTATTGCCACTGACATGTTTTTCCTCTTATTTAACTGTATTTTGTGGCACCTGGTTAAACTGATATACGACAAACGACATAAATACTGTTAGTCTATGGAAAAAGCAATCAAGGAAAGCCGTATAGAAAATTTGAACAATGTGTATCTGGTCTTCTGAAATCAAAATGGTGCTCTCTTCTGGCATCTTCATTCCATGACTCACAGCCTCAGAGGAGAAGAGCTGAGGTCTCTATGGAGCCATTCCCTCGCTGACTGTCCGTTTTGCCTTCTGTGGACTGTAGTGATCTATCCCCAACTGGCCCGACCCTCTCTTCTGTATTTTGTCAATTTTCACAGTCTCCAACAGCTCCTTGACTGACTTAAGCATGTTACATTCTTTTTTTTCCTATTTCATTAAGTTGGGTGGTGGAAAAAGACAGCGATGGATCAGTAAAAAAGACTGGATCCTGGTTTTTGGCCTTAGACCCTGAATTTTTGCCAGGACCTCCTTCTGTGATAAAGTCTGATTATTCATTTCAGAGCTCAGATCAGAATAACAGCAGTGAAGTGACTCTGCTCTGGCAGTGTGAGCAACTAAACTGTTTAATCCTTCAGTGGCGGGGTTTTTTTAAGCAGTTCTACCCATTTTTAACAGTTTTGTTTGAGTCTTTTGCTTGCACCAGTGTTCCATGCTGAAATTCTCCTAAACATCTGTCAGTGAGACGATGTTTGCACCAATTATGGTGTAACTTGTTTGACTTGTATGACTGTTTCTTGTACAACTGGACAAGCTGTTGTGGTTACAGCGGTATAGAAGTTGAATATGGGGGGGTGATAAATACTCGATAAAGACAGTGTATAAAGGCGTGTAACCAAAACCACAGCTTGGCAGGGTCATTGCAGGGGCTGCTTTGATGTGGTTCAGTAGTTGCGTAAAATGTAAAGATTTGTTTTTGGCGTTGCTTGTTAAACTCCTGTGTTTCTTTGTTTTGTGTGTTGTGCTCTTGAGTCTCCTGCATGGTGCTCACTCTGTCTGTCTGCTGTTGGGACGCAGCCTGAGTTTAGTGTGGATTGACTGTCAGATGTAGAAAAGTATACATTTAAAACTTAAGATAAGATAAACCTTTATTAGTCCCACAAGTGGAAAATTTGTTTTGCCACAGCAGAAATTGGACAGTGCAAAGTTAAACATTAAGAAACAACAGAATAAAGTAGAATAAAAAAGAATAAAAATAGAATACTATACTAACAATAGAATGCTAACAGTGCAGTATGAAATAAAATGTACACTATACAATCTGGAGATATATAGAATATGGACATCTGTGTAGTAAATATTCACACAAATATAT
>JBBPCY010072818.1:0-10753 GCA_037974405.1 Brachyalestes nurse
TTTCTATTCCAGCATGACTGTGTCCCAGTGCACAAAGCAAGCTCCATAAAGACATGGCTGGATGAGTTTGGTGTGGAGGAACTTGACTGGGATGCACAGAGTCCTGACCTCAACCCCAACCAACACCTTTGAGATGAACTGAAACGGAGATTGTGAGCCAGACCTTCTGGCTCAACATCAGTGCCTGACCTATAAATACTGTACAGAATGAATGAGCTCCAAAATCTTGCAGAAAGCATTCCAAGAAGACTGGAAGCTGTTATAGCTGCATAACAACTCCATATTAAAGTCTGAATGTAATGTTAAGTCCCTGTTGGTGTAATGGTCAGGTGTCGCAAAACGTTTGTCCATATAATGTAGTTCAGATAGGGCTTATTTTAATGCCATCTTGAAATTAGCCTGAACAATCTCCACATTTTACACATTATATATGCAAACATTTGTAGACTCCAGCTCGTAACACTTGTTCAGTATTGTTAGAAAGTTTGGTCATGATGATTTTAGGCTTCAGGCTCAAGCATCTTAATCTATTGGCAGTACTTTTTTCTGTGGAGATTATATCAGCTGTGAACATCTGTGTCAGCAACAGGTAGTTAGAAGGGATGCCTGGATACATCTGAACATTTAGTGTATCATGTAGTTAAAATCTTGTTCTCTCATATGTTCTTACTCAATCATTTACATCATTATTGTATAGGTGAGTAAGCAGACTTGGACACTGAATTTCCTGCATTAATCTAACAGAGTGCCATGGCCTCTTGCAGATTTCTCCAGTGTGTTTAAACCCCACGGTTCGGCACCTCTCCTTTCTTCTTCACACACAGCTTGGCCTCGCCTCAACAGCTCTGCGGCCAGCTCTGGTCTGCCAATCCGGGTGAGACAGCGGGCCAGTAAGGGGTGTTTTGGTGTGGAGGAGGGAAGGGCTCGTCTCCAGGTGGCCAGGATGTGGAAGGTTTGCAGAAAGAGGCTGTCTGGGGCTCGGAGCCGGGCCAGCTGGACGGTCGAACGGCGCAGACGGAGGGACATGACCAGCAGCGCTGCGTCCTCCTCAGACAGCTCAGTACAGAGCCAGGCTAAGAGATCATCACACAGCGGCTCTAGTGGAGGAGGCAGAGGGTAAGGCGCTGTGAGAAAAAGAAATGAGAGGTAGAGAGAGGTAGGATAGTGTGACAGAAAGATAGAGAGAGAGTTACAGAGAAAGAGAGCGAAAGAGAGAGTGAGAGAGAAAGATAGAGGAAGGATAGTTTAAGAGAAAGATGGAGGGCGCGTTACAGAGAAAGGGAGCGAGTGGATGGACAGAGTGAGAGAAAGATGGAGAGAGAGTTACAGAGAAAGAGAGAAAGAGGGAGAGAGAGAGAGAAAGAGAGAGAGAGGAAGGATAGTGTAAGAGAAAGATGGAGAGCGCATCAGAGAGAAAGGTAGGGAGAGGATGGAGAGAGTGGGAGAAAGATGGAGAGAAAGAGATTGACAAAGAGAGAGAGGAAAAGAGAGACGAGGAGAGAGAGGAAGGATTGTGTGAGAGAAAGATGGAGAGAAAGTGATAGGGAGACAGAAAGGGAGGGAGAGAAAGAAGGAGGACAAGAGAGAGAGAGAGAGAGAGACAAACATGGAAAGAAAGAGAGAGAGAGAGAGAGAGAGAGAGTACATACCTGCCTGATCATGCCGTAAGATTTTTGCACTCGCTGGAGTTTTCACAATCTAAAAAAAGGATCGCAAAACTCTTTATCATAGCCGTCATTCCCGTTGATGCATAGTGAAACTACCGGGGTCACTAAGCATTTAGGGCAAATCAAACAATGAAAGCAGACTAAACATAGTCTGGATTAGACAAAATACATGACAATAGTTTTGGACATGTCTTCTTGATCGGAATAAATATATGACTGTAGTACTAGTCATGTCTTTTGGGAGGGGCACTGAAAAAAAGAATCCACTGAATTTACTTGATTCAAATGTGTGCACAATTACCCATTAATAAAATGTGTTCTGTAGAATATGCTGTCACCACTGATATGTACACTAGTATGTACCCAGAGTAATTAATGGCATTTCACCTTTGGAAGAGTGAGTGACAGCTTGCAGACCGGTTCCTCTAAGCTGTAATCTTCAGATATGATTGCTTTGTCTCTTCTCCAGACCAGCTGCTCTCTGGGGATCCGGAAGAGAATAGCTGTGCCTTTGTAATGAGGTGAACTGTAATTTCCAAAAGGATCTTTTTCCTTCAGCTTCAGAAACAGACAGTTACTCCTCTGACTATGGAATGCAACTGTGTGAGACACTGCATCCTGGTCACCTGCACAAAACATGCATACATGGTCACATACGCACACACAATCAGAGGTCAAAGACTGTGCATTCCCTAGACTATGTACTGTGTAAACTTTGCGGAAATGCCACCTTGCTCTTGACAGTTTAAAATAAATAGTTTGATCAAATTATTCCATTTCCATTTGGGCTTTGGCAGAGTTTCATCATGTTCTAGAGGCAGGAAATTAGTGTTTCATCAGGTTCTAGAGGCAGGAAATTAGTGTTAGGAGTGTACTTGACCGAAAATGGAAGAGGTAATCAAAGAAAACGCAATTTTGCACAATTTTCCATTCAGCCCATTTACAGATCTTTATAGATAATAGTATGTCACAGGGCAGGGTTCCCAGTTCCAGTCCTGGCTACCCAGTGCCATACACAAATTAGCCTTGCATCTCTCCCTCACCACCTCAAAGGGAGTAGCTAATATATGAGAAAATAATGCGAGGAAAGCAGTGAGGAGGCACATCTAAAGATATGATCCACACTAAGTTGATCCACACATAAGCTGGAGACTCCAAGCACATTTTTGTATTTTCCTCCTATTACACACATGACCCAGGCCATGATGACCTTGTTAATTTGTGAATGAGTCAGGTGCATGGAGCTGATCCACACAGCAAATGTGTGGATCAGCTTGTGGATCATATGTTTGGATCATATGTGGATCCTTGCTGCTTTCCTCGCATTGTTTTCTCATATCTTAGCTACTCTCTCTGAGGTGGTGAGGGAGAGATGCAAGGCTAATTTGTGAGGACAGAGGAAAAATGCCTCTCCACAAGTGCATTTAATGAACTGATATGTTTTTAAAGACAGAGGATGCTGAACAGTTTCTGGCTCATGGGCAGCAGGACAGAGGAGACATTGTTTTGAGTTTTAGGATCCACCTATAAACAAGTCTCCTACTTAACAATTTGGTAAAGTCTGAGGAAATTGTGTGAAAAGGAAAGTTTTAAAACAGTTCTGATGTGACCTATTACTTATAAGCTCCAGTGTGGAACTAAAGAAACACATTTTTAAATAAAACTTTTAAATAAAAGTTCTTGTTGATGGATTTTTGGGGATTTTTTCACTGGTGTCTTGACATTGCCACATCGTTATTGTAATCAGAGAGGTGAACGTAGGGAGTTCTAGCATTACTACAGCTCCCTCTGTTGCTTTGTCTGGTGAATTATGAGTTTTCATTGACTGATAGGAAAAGTACTTGCACCATAAGCTCAGGGCACTCACTCCCATACACTTCTAACACAATGCCACATTTTTCTTTCCTAGGATCACACATGACTTGTTCGGTACCCATGCTGGCAATATTCCCGCTAAATTTCAGCAGCAACTGCTCGCCCTCCCTCATAGAAAACTCCACAGAGGGGTCTGGAGGTCCACAGTAAGCCTGGGCCCGGAGTTCGGCCAGCCCCCAGCCCAGCTCTCTGTTGGGGAGTACAGCCAGCACTGCACTGCTGGGGTCCTGCCGCTTGGCATGGAGAACTACAGTTACGGCACAGGTCCTCACTGACTCCTCCAAATCTTCAGCGAAGAAAGTCAAGTAGGAAGGCCTTACAGAGGAGAACAGACGGAGGACTATTAATCTAGAGAGACAGAAAGAAAGAAAACTTTATGAACCAATGTGATTTCAGAAAATTTCTGGAACATTTGTGACACAGTCATCCAGAACTGACGGAGGGAATGAGCACATTCTTGAGTCTGAAATTCTGAATACTAAACACTTCTGACTAAAATGCATGTGTAAATGTAAATGATCAGTAAATACCGCTCATAGTTGTCCATGACCTCAAAAGACACCAAGCCATTCTGGAGGTTCCTCACACTGATTTTATCCAGAATGTTCCACTGCTCATCTTTCCAGCCCAGTACAACCAGTTGTTCTTTAGACAGCTCTCTGGTTGACTTCCCTGAAGCACTCAGAACTCTGATTGAAATACATATCAATAGCAATCAATTACTGAATCAAAATTATACAATCTATTATTTTATGACTTTCCTCTCTCTTAGAGGATAGTTGTCTCTGTATAAATATCGTCCTATCCTGAAAAAGCTTTGAAAAACTGAAACTACACCCCTGAGGTTCCTGTACCTGATTCGGTGGGGCGAGAAGTTGTCAGACATTAGAGCTATACTGCTGGGACGTGTGTGGCTGCTCTCTTCTCCTGTCTTCCTCTTGTCAGGGTTGGGGGGGCAGGGCAAGGTTATGGACAGAGGTCTTCGTGGCGTTAGGGTCGAAGGATGATTCAGGTACAGTAGAGGGCTAGTGGCGAGGATGAAGTGGTAGGAATCATTCCTGCCCTTCAGTGTAGACAACAGCGTTGTATCAACTGGCTGCACCTAAACAGTGAAAAGAAGTACAATGTGGAAAATATGTTTTTTTTGGAGAGTATAATAAATCAGGGTGTTTGTGATAATGAAGACTTGAAGGGGTTTCATCCAGATTTCAAAAGAATGGTGGGAATTCTCCTTGGCATTTAATGGAATGGTTCTGTGAAAAA
This sequence comes from Brachyalestes nurse, assembly GCA_037974405.1. Classification (NCBI taxonomy): domain Eukaryota; kingdom Metazoa; phylum Chordata; class Actinopteri; order Characiformes; family Alestidae; genus Brachyalestes; species Brachyalestes nurse. Next base: position 4,806 of record JBBPCY010072818.1, read on the forward strand.
AAACCCAATTTCCCTCACCCTACCAGCCAATGAATGCTTGGAATCCCACTTTGCTTCTTCAGTTTAGCATTGGAGTAATGAGGCTAATATACACTATATAGACAAAAGTATTGGGACACCTGACCACCAACAGGGACTTCAATGACATTGCATTCAAATGCATAGACTTTAATATGGAGTTGGTCCCTCTTTGCAGCTATTACAGCTTCCACTGTTCTCAGGAAGGCTTTCCACAAGATTTTGGAGTTTCTGTGGGAATCTTTGCCCATTCATTCTGTAGAGCATTTATGAGGTCAGGCACTGACGTTGGACGAGAAGGTCTGGTTCACAATCTCTGTTCCAGTTCATCCCAAAGGTGTTGGATGGGGTTGAGGTCAGGGCTCTGTGTGGCCCAGTCTTGTTCATCCATGCCAAACTCATCCAGCTGTGTCTTTATGGAGCTTGCTTTGAGCACTGGGGCACAGTCATGCTGGAATAGAAAAAGTTCTTCCCCGAACTGTGTCCACAAAATTCTAAGCATAGTGTTGTCCAAAATGTCTTGGTATGCTTAAGCATTAAGATTGAGTCCTTCACTGGAACTTTGGGCCAAGCCCAAACCCTGACAGGTGTGTCCCAATACTTGTCCATGTAGTTTAGCAAGGTAGTTTAGAGGGCAATCATCGAATTTTACTTTTGTAAATGCACCAGCAAAACTTCTCTCAGCCAGCCCAGGTCTTCATTAAGATGGCACACACTTTTAAAACATGACTGTGAACATGAGTCCTCACCACACAGGAAACCATTTCAGACCATACCAGGGCTGTTATTCACAAAACAACTGTCTTGAGTCAGATTCTTTTGTATTTATCATGGCCATGAGCACAAAAACTAAATCTTGCTTTGTAAAAACAGCCTCTAACTACAAAGAGAATAACAAGATGGTTCTTTGTCTGCAGTGTGTTTCCTTGTCACTAAAAATGTCCTTAGCAAGAAGATTGCTGTGTTTTTCTGCTGGGGAGTTTCTCTCTTGGGTGAAATGTTAATAGAGCTGTGGTTTCAGCCATATGTCAAGCAAAGAACATACACTATATGGACAGTATTGGGATGCCTTATTGTTACACCAAGAGTAACTTTAATGGCATTGCACTTAAATACATAGAGTTTATTATGAAGTTAATCCTCCCTTCGCAGCTATAAAAGCATTCAGCCCGTTGTCTAAAATGGAAGCTTTTGGCTTCACTGTGGAGAGGTGTGTCCCAATACTTTGGTCCATATAGTATATATGACCTTGGATTAACTCTCTTCTGGGACTCATGCTATTATTCAGTTCTAGCCATTTAGCATCTGTCAGCTTCTTGCAGTGCCTCACCCTGGCAGTTTGGTGTGAATTCTGAGGTACGACTTTAACAAGTCTTAATATATCATAAGTGTCATTGTTTTACAGGTACAAATTAAGCACACCGACTTAAACAAAATGTCCCATGACACCTTAGAGAAGTGGGAAACAATCTTCAAGATCACACTATATGCTCAGCTCCCTTCACTTACTAATATTAGTTCAAGGACCTGAATAACTTAAAGCTTTCAGACCCTTCAGACATTTTTTATCCACACAATTTGATCCTCACCGTTTTTAAAAATGAAAAATAGGCAATCCACTGATTTTTTAAACATTCCTGTATAATTCGATCACTGAGATCTCAACAAAGTTATTCCAGGTAGTTTGTGTAGAAATAGTTACTGATGCAGGTTTCTTCACAGCGGTGGTCGATATAGTCATTTTATTTGCTGTCCAAAATGACCATTAATCTCCAGGTCTCATATGTATTGTTGGGAAATTAGTGGCACATTTAAAAAAGTGATGTACTTGACTGTGCTTAATGGATTTAAAAATATATTAGGCGAAATGTTTACCTAAAACTAAAATCATAAAACACTTTTCCAGGCCTTTCGTATTCTCATATTCGTAACTGATTCATGTAATAACTGTTGAGGGAGATTTTGGAGGCATCACTCTTCACTCTTATGGTTTTGATCAGCACCACCCTGAACAATTCTTACTTCTCCAGAACAGCACATTTCCCATCAAACTCTGAATGACTCTACATCTTAGCCTTTTCATTAAGCAGAATGCTTGAATAATTGGTGGAATGCCTCTTTAATTTAGTAGAAGTTTAAGTTTTTAAAAGCACCATAGCTTGGGCAACCACCGGTGTGTTGAAGGATGAAGGCAGATAGTCCAGGCAAATTCTGGAGTCCACACTGAGCTTGACAGAGAGACCTCTCTTTGGAATAGTAAAAGTCTCCCTCTGCAATCTGGACACGACTGCAAACACACCAAGGGTGTACACCCGCACCACTGCAAAGGAACCCTGAGTGACAAAAAAAAACAAAAAAACAAAAACTGACAAACCACTGAAAAGACAAAACCTCCATCCACATCGATCTATGTTGTCAACCTTGATTTCCATTTGTCTTGTGAATATTTTCTCATTGTACTTTGTGCATACCCTGTGACCTCCATAGTTGCCCTCTGTGGCTGCAGGAGTGACATAGCTGACCCTCTGCTCCTGGTCCACCACTTTCACAGTGACTTCACGGTAATTTCCTCGGTAACAAGCCCGAAAAGGCACAGCTACACTAAGGGGAAAGGGACATTTGGTGCTGCAGGGTTTTTCAATTCTGAGCACACTGCTCACCAGCTCCTCAGATCCAGACACCATGAGAGAGCTGAGACCATCCACTACCTCACAGGTGACAACCTCTGTAACTTCCAGTGGGCCAGTTACATAGCAGACAACTCTGGAGGAAGAACTGGCTGAGTCTGGTAAACTGAGACAAAGAATATTGTTTAATGTCCATAAAAGTATAATCAAATTATAGGCTACATAACACTTTTAAACATATTGCTGTGGAAATTTAACAGAACAGATATGACATGTGCTCAACAACAAAGAGCATTATTTATTTATTATTAGCAATAGTGGCCAAACATGGTAAGAAACACAAATCATACCTGTCAAGCCAATCCTATACAATTACAGACTTATACAGACATGCATTTAAAGGAGATCTTACCCTACTGTGGCCCAGCTCTGTGACAGGCTTACACAGTCTCCCTCTGACTGTGTGAGCTGTTTGCCTCCATCAGCCTTTTCTACCTTCTTCCTTGATTTTTTCTTCATCTCACCATCAGCCTCTTGGTGCATTTCCTGGCCACCATTTTCGCTCTTCGCTACTTCACACTGAATGACTTCCTTTTTTTGCTCATCTTCTCTTCTCACAGCCTCTACTTGGCTTTCGCTTGAGGACTGATTTGGGTTATTACAGCTTTCTATCTCAGTGCTTGGAATGCTTTGAAGGACACCTCCCTGGGTGTTTGAGTGTAAGATATTAGAGGCATACTCAAGATAAGCCTCTTGAGGGATGCATGAATCTTCAGGGGATGTTTGTGGACAGACCTGGGTCTCCTGAAGTAAAGGATTGGTCTGTATCACAATATCTTCCCACTTTGCTTCAGTACTAGCTTCAAGCTTGGCATCAGAGAGAATTCGGATTGCTCTGATAAGTTTGCTTGTGACTGAGCCTAGTTTCTTCTCTATGTTCTTCACATCTTCCAGCACATTTAAAATGACATCAACGATGGAGATGTGCTCATGAAGATTAGGTTCCCTAGAGACATCTGGGGAGAAATGACACTTTAAGACTTGATTCAAAGTGCAAACTAGCAGAAGTGCCTATGAAGTGCTGAGAATGAAACACTCTCTTGAACACGACTTACCCATGTGGATGTCTGTTTGAGTGTCTCTTCCTGGAGGTGTGCATGCAGAACTTGATTCCCTCTCCTGCTCCGTGAGGACGCGTGCTGCCGTGTTCAGTTCCTCTCTCAAGAATTCTACTCTGTGTGTGTGCAACACGCTCCACTCCTTAAAGAGCCAAAAGAGCTTCGTAAGAGCCCTTGCTGAATCTCCATTCACAAGCTGAGGCCCAGGCCCCTCTGCACCTGAGGTTCTCTCTGAAAGCAGCAGCCCTTGCAGTCTCTGGGTCGTATCTTGCAGCAGACCGAGTAGTTTATCCTCAGGACACAATCCAATGTCAAAATCTGTCCCCACCATCCTGCATCAGACTGTTTATTTCTACTTACAGAAGACCCTTTGACCACAAGGTCCGAAATACAACTGTCTGTGGTTCTGATCCTCTTTCCCTGTCTTTCGTTCTGTGTGGTGTAGTTTGTGGGATAGCTTCCGCCTTTGTGCAAACCTGGCAGTATTTACAAATCTGGAGCAGTAAAGAAGAAGTGGCCATGGCAATAGAGGGTGTGCCTGAAGACAAAAGGGGCCCTTAGCAACTGAGGACCCTAAAGAAGAGTAATGTGCCTGTGTATGAATGGTCTCTGTACTAATAGGCTGGACAATAGCGCCCTTTTAGAGCCCTCTCCAGTTATTACATTCCACTTTTTACTGTCCGCTTTTATTTTCTCTCTCTCGCTTTCTTTCTCGCTGTCTCTCTCCCTCACATACACACACACACACACACACACACATACAAAAACATCATAAAAGCCATGTATTGCAGACAATACAATGTATTGTCACTGCCACATCAAAAGCTTTATTTATTTGTGTTTGTTTGTTTGTTTTTACACTATTTGCAAATGTTAGTTGCCCTTTATCCTGTGTCAGTGAACCAAAAGAAATGATGGAATAAAATATAAGCTTATTAAACAAAATATATATAGTTTTTGTCTTAGTGCAATAATCTTGTCAGGTAGAGATTATACTAGTGAGGCATTATACTGAGGCATCCCTCCCTTGACCATTTTACCCACTTCTCTGCAGACTGGAAACACATTTTAGCCAGAGTGTGTGCATCCCTATTTCATTTCATTTTCTTTTCACATTGAGAACTGGGACTGGGGTATGTCAGTGTCCCAGTGTTCCATCATGTCTGTTGAAACAGCCACATGCAGACACCCTAAAGTTGCAATCTTGGAATGAATATGGGAATATTAGTCATGTGTTGTCGATGTTAGTCAGTGTTGTGTTCTGCTTTCGGAGGAGACTGGGCTAAAACAAACAGGAACAATAAGAGACTGGTGTAATCAAGGCAAGGGGATGTATAAGCAAGTATTAGAGAACTAACGATGCATGTGACATTTTTGTGCAGGGAGCTTATTAACATATACTAAATGTAAAAGTATTTACTCCTTCATTCAAGTTATACAGTTCTAATTTAGGGTATAGGGTTTCTTATATCAGTGATGATGTGTTAAGTGTGATGCTTTGTAAGTCAAAGGTTGGAGATCTCCTCTGCTTGTTCCATTTTTACATTTGAGTCATTGCTCTTTCCGGATGCCCTGGACGCCCTCACCCTCACCCTCACCCTTGGCCCAACAAGGATTCGTCAGAGCTCAACCACTCATAACAGAAAAGGTGTCAAGACTCTAGTTCTGTATGTCTGTACAGGTATGAAGCACTTTTTTATTTTCAGTATGTATCACTCACACTCACAGATGGAAATGAGAGTCAAAACTATAAACTGAGTGATAACAAAGCTATTCCTGATAATGAGCATGTCTGTACATGCTTGTGGAAATGTCCATACCAACGCACACACATTTACACAATACGCAGATACCTACACACAAACACATACACACAGAACACATACTGTCTGTTCTATCAAGTCAAACAATTTGCTATATTTTACTATTTTTTGATCTTTTGATCAAGTACTTTTTTTGTGTTTTTTGTCCTTTAACAAACCACATGTTAGTGAGGTAGTGCAATTATCCTTTAAACACTGCCTGGCGTAATAATCAGGGTTGGACTGACCATCTGGTGTATCAGGCATTTTCCTGGTGGGCCGATGTGCTATTTGGGCCGATCATTTATTTCTTTGGTCTGACCGGCCCATAAGACTCGTAGATCGGCGGCCCAACTGACACTGGCCTTGTTCAATCACTTAAT
>JBBPCY010072819.1:0-10753 GCA_037974405.1 Brachyalestes nurse
GCCTCACTGATACACCGTCCAAAAATGTCCAACCTCACTGTAGAGGACTGAGGCGGTAACCTTCTAAGACTTTTATTATGAATTTTGAAAATAGGACTCTTACTGCTCATGTATCAGAGGAAAACGAAATAACGTTATACACAGACGACACGCAGCTCTCTGTGGAAACATAACGATAAAAATGCTAAATCTCCTTTTAAATCGTAACTAATAATGACAGAAACCACATCAGAGATGGGCAGCAGAGCATTAAACTCAAACCTGAGTTAATTATTGTGGGAAAACCCCTAAGCTAAGTTATTTGGGTAATGTTGCTCAGCATGCTAATTTGCTAACAGTAATTTTTTTAATTTTATTTTTTTATTTTGGAGACCAGTGGAACGTTCTGACCACTGCTGTCGGATATCTTCTTCATCAACGAACCATTTAAGATTGAACAAGAAATTTCATCATGCTCACAAGCGAGGTTGTCTGCTCTTTTCTGTATTTTACCTAGCTTTAGCATGGCAGCTACAAGAGCTAACTGCTAACAACAACATGAATTTGATAAATTTCACGTCAATTTTATTAATGTAGTGATTATTACAACCAATGTTGCCACAAAGCGGCTTTACAGAGTCCAGGTCCGAGCACCCGGTGAGCCAAACGGGAAACTTTGATTGAACGTTAGGGTCTTGTGGTCGCTGGCTAGTTTCAGCTCCTAAAAAGTTAGCTAAGCTAAATGTGACTCTTGCTTGTTTATACTTGTTTTAGCGTTCAGGAGGGAACAAGACCAACTCGAGCCCCGCGGAGAACTACTCCCTGGCCCGGCGCCGCACTCTGCAGGTGGTGGTCAGCTCCCTCCTGACTGAGTGCGGGTTCGAGAGTGCAGAGAAGGCTGCAGTGGAAACCCTGACAGAAATGATGCAGAGCTGTAAGTACACAAAACATTGGTGTAATTGGATGAAGTGTGTACTTATATTGTACTTATATACAATCTTCACCATACGTTTTCGATGCAAGTATGCAAATATTTTGAGGTCTGACACAGTGCTGGTTGTAAGTTCAGGATTCGCGATCTGGCGATTAAAAATATATAGAGTGTACAGGGCTCTTAGTTCATATACACTACTATGCGCACACACATATACATATACCAGAAATATTGCACATGTTGCAAATATTGCACAAATATAAATAAATATATATATATATATTTATTTATTTATATATGTGCAATATTTGCAACATGTGCAATATTTCTGGTACATTATTGTGTGCAACATGTGCAGATTTTTCTGGTGCCCTATTACTGTTTCATTTAATGTCTGCTGCTATCAGGCACCTGAGGATACTCCAGTGTGTAACGTTACATAAATAGAGTTGCAAGAAAAAGAATGTGAACCCTTTGGAATTATATGGATTTTTGCACAAAATTGTCATAAAATGTGATCTGATCTTCCTCTAGTCACAACAATAGTCACAGTCTGCTTGAACTAATTCCACTTAAATTATTATGTTTTCAGTGGGGTTTTTTTTGGACAACAGTGGCTTCCTCTGTGGTGTCCTCCCATGAACTCTATTCTTGTTTAGTGTTTTACGTATCGTAGATCCGCCAACAGGGATGTTAGCATGTGCCAGAGTCTTTAGCTGACACTCTAGGATTCTTCTTCACCTTATTGAGTATTCTGCGCTGTGCTCTTGCAGTCACCTTTACAGGACTACCACTCCTAGGGAGAGTAGCAAGAGTGCTTTCTCCATTTATAGAAAATTTTGTCTTAACAGGGACTGATTAACATCAAGGCTTTTGGAGATACTTTTGCTACTGTTTTCAGCTTTATGCAAGTCAACCATTCTTAATTGTGGGTCTTCTGAGAGACCCTTTGTGGCATCGGTCACATCAGGCAATGCTTCTTGAAAAAAACAAACTGTGTGTGTTCTTTTATATATCAGGGCAGCTTTAACCAACACCTCCAATCTCATCTCATTGGTTGGACTCCAGGTTGGCTGACTCCTGACTCCATGTCATTGGCCTAAGGGTTCACATACTTTTTCCACCTGCTCTGTGAATGTTTGCATGGTGTGTTCAATAAAAACATGAAAACATATAATTATTTGTGTGGAATTAGGTTAAGCCAGTGGTTCCCAGACTTTCTCTGCAGGGCCCCCCTTTTCTAGATAGGAACATTTATGAGCCCCCACCCCAAATTAAAACTACACAGGTTCAGATTCAAACTTTATTTGAAATACAGCTCCCTTTTCTAATTGAGTGAAACAAATGCAATAACAAATAGTGCAATTTCACCACTGTGGAAGAAATAAGGAGCATACTGAAGTTATAAACAAGAATAAGCAACTGTCTCCACAAAAATGGCTGGGAAAATTGACCAGTTCCTAGTCAGAAAAAAAAACTCAAGTCTCACACTTGATCTTGCAACTGATGAAGAGTCAGCCTCCGCTGGAGGCTTGGCTGGGTGCACAAATTTGTCCATGTTTTTACCAGCAGTGCTCGAATGGAGGGTAGGCTATCCCATTGGTACGCCCCTCTGCAATACCTCTGCGCCACCCAGACTGTGTTTGTCTATTGTTGTGACTTAGAGGAAGATTAGTTCACATTTTATGACCAAATTGTGCAGAAATCCATACAATTCCAAAGGGTTCACATACTTTTTCTTGAAACTGTATATCCACTGTGTACACACATAAAATTAATTTAGATATACACTAGGGCTGTAAAGCGATTAATTAAAATTAAGTAGTAATAGCAAATCTGGAAAAAAAATAATCATGATTCTAAGTCTACCCAATATATAATATATAATAAACACACTAAGTCATCAATTTTATAAAGAAGGCTTTGTTTATTTGTTTTTTCCCAATTTAACAGCGTGTGTTTATCTTCCATCGCTAGCTTGACTGAGCAGCAGCATTACCGTGCGTTCACACCGCCGTCGGCGAGAGCCTCAAAATTCGCCCTGGCCGCCCTGCCAACGACACTGTACAGAGATTTTTGGACGCTCTGACGTAGATTGAATGCTTGTCTTGTATTTAAAGGGGCCGCAAATCAAACAAGCTTGTTAATCTTGTGCAGACTGATCATAAGGAGGGTATAATTAGTTAACCTCATGAAATATTTTGAATGTGAAAGTAAGAAATTGATCGATGGAAAGAACTTTTTTGTAGTTACGTTTTCTTTCAATTAAAAGTGTGGTGTGTAATTTTTATGTTCATGATTAAGTGCTAGTCTAATTTCAATATTATAGGAGACATTTACTAGTCTTGGTATTTAATTAACATTAATTTGTGTGAAATCTACCAGCTGAAAAACAAGCGTTCTAGAGGGAAAATGTTGCCTATAAATAGTATTGCGCGTGTTCTTATCAAATTCACATCATGATGGAGGATCAAGTTGTTGCGTTGGAGATTGGTGTGGGTGCATTAAATTCTCCATGCCCATCAGCAGCTTGGAGAATATCACCGGCTGGTGCAGGAGCTGCAGCTGGATGATGACAGGTTCCAGCGATACTTCAGGCTGGATAGGGACCAGTTTGACAACCTGCTGTCAAAAGTGGGGCCACAAATTGCAAGGCACGACACCAATTATCGACGAGCTATTGAGCCGGCTGAGCGCCTCGCAATTTGTCTACAGTGAGTTCATGATTTATGTTTTTTTTTTTTTAATGTCTTTTCATTAAAATTTTGTCTTCAATGGGTTGGAAATAAGTTTAACAGGTTGTTAACTATTTATAACTTGGTAATAAAGTCTAATGTATATTTTGCAAATGTGGACAAACTTTTTTCCTTTACTTAATAATGTATAAAGCACCAATAACACACTGTAAAAATACTCTCATGCAACTAAAGGTCCTGCACTGAAAATGTTACTTAAGTAATTGTAGTCAGGTATAATTTAAACATTACTTAAGGTAAGTTATAATCAGGAAAATTGGAATACTGGGAGTATTATAGATCATATAATTAAATTATTATTACTAATTTTTTTATATAAAATAAGGACTTTACTGTTGGAGTTGGTTGAGGAAGTCTGTTGAGGTGGATAAAGTTTGTTAATTTTGTTTATGTAATTAGTTGTTATTGTTTTTGCTGATTCTTGGCCACTGGAGACTCCTACCACACCATAGCTTTCAGCTATCGTGTTGGCGTGAGCACCGTGGCAGGAATTGTTGGAGAGGTCGCCAGGGCAATATGGGATGCCTTGGTGCAGGAGGTTATGGCAGTCCCCATCACTGAGGACTGGCGAAGCATCGCCGCTGACTTCCTCCATTGGTGGAACTTTCCTAAATGCCTTGGATCCATCGATGGAAAGCATGTTGTGATCAGGGCCCTGACAGCTCGGGGTCCCTGTTCTTCAACTATAAGGGGACTTATTCAGTTGTGCTCCTGGCAGTGGTAGATGCCCAATACTACTTCCAGGTAGTAGATGTTGGCAGCTACGGGAGGACAAGTGATGACACACTGGCTAACTCAACTGTGCTATTTGAGAGACACAATGAATATGAACTAAAATGTGCTAAAAATGTATTTATGTACCACTTAAAACTATAATTCATACAAAGTGATCCATTTGTAATATTAAAACACATAACGAGAAATGTTAATGAGAAACAATATTTTATTGCCGAGACATTTACTTAAAAATAATCAAATTAAATTGAAAAATATATATAAAAATATGTGAATGAATGCAGCTCTAGCAAACACTTTTATGCAAAACAGTTTTAAAACTGTTAAATACCTTTACACTGAACAGTTTAGAACACTGAGCAAATACCTTTAAACTAAACAGTTTAGAACACTGCTGGAACAAATATTTTCATACAAGGCTTCTTGTGTGTGAGGGAGAAAGCACAAGGTGCAGCTGACAGGACTGCGAGGGAAATAAGCTTACTAACACCCCTCACAGACTTGTCAGCTGCCCCCCGTTACTCTCTCCCCTGTGTTCAGTGAGCCCAGCTTCCAGACATTTTGCTTCGTACACTAGCTTGTGAATTTGAAACTTTAAATCCTGCCTTGTCCTCAATGACAGTGTCATGAAGTCCTCCAGGAGGCTTTTAAAAAATAAACTGTCACTGTCCTCTGTTACTGGAGTGGTAGCTCTCCTACTCACAGCCGCCAAAGCTGTAAGCATCCTCTCCTCAAACTCTGTGCTGCTCTGTGCTCTCTTCCTCTTGTTTGAGTGCCCTGTCTGTCCCTAAATGCTGGACTGGCTCGGGCTTGATGGTCCTTCCTGAACCTGAAGGCTGAACTGGCTCTGGCTCTCACACAGTTGGTTTGCCTCACACTGTTGACTGTGTGTGTGTTGTCTGTGCTGCCTGACTGTGTCCAGCTATGGCATCTTCATTTTCCTTTTGGATCAGGGCTTCCCCAACCCTCCCTTCCATATTACTGGCAGTTATTCTATCTTCTAGGAAGGGGTTGCGGAAGCCTATGACCCCACTGTAGCGCCATGGCCGAACACTGCTCGCCCCTGCTCCACTCCTCTTCCTCTCTGCCTCTCGGACACCTTGGTCCATGCATTGTTTTTTTAATTTATGTCCCTGTACACAAACAGGGACACGTCGTAAATTACTGGGAAATCCGCCACAGCAATTATTAACCTCTCCTCCATTCTGCATGGGATCTTCTTCTTCTTCTTCTTCTTTTTCTTTGTTGCTTAGTGGCGGTTGGCCATGGGAACTAATGTGGTCGGAACCAAAGTTTACAGGACTGCATTACTGGAATCTGCTCAAGCGGTGGACTTTTACATTTCGATTGGTTGCCGCAGAACCGCGTCATAGCTCATTACCATAAAGCTGACCTGATTTCAACTCTCCTTGACGCTCTCGCCGTCCAAGACACGCCACGCTGCTGCTCGCTGCCGGCTCACATTGAAAATGAATGACTTCCGGCCACTTTGACGCTCTCGCCGCCGGCGGTGTGAACGCAGGGTTAGAGTCCATTCAAACCTGAAAAAAACATGAGCCGCGGTGGTCTGAGAAGATTTACATTGAGTTGAACGGAGCGTCAGTGAGACATGTTTCACTGAAATTCTCTGTTTCACCACGGTTTGGGGTGGCGTTGTTTCACGTTTTTGACCAGAGCCGTATACAACTGTAACGCCATTGAGGAGCTGAAATAAGGAGAGCAACCTTTTCACATCAATAAAAAATGATAGTTATGAAGTTTTCTTGTATTATTTTTCTTGGTGAAACATTGTTTCACCTGTAGTCTTATAGAAACCGCCACTGATATACTGACTACAGAAAGTACAGTACAGTGCCTACACTATATACACTGTGACTATAGACTGACTGCAGAAAATTGACAGAAAACTTTATTTTTTGTTTGTTTTTTTTGTTTGATTTAATTTAATTATTACTAATTATTTAAACATTTCACATCTTTGCTCCAATCTATGATTTTGTCCTTGATACTACTTTTAATATATATCTGAGAGAGAGAGAGTGAAAGAGAGAGTCAATTAGAGAGTCAGAGTGGGTTTGTGTGTGTGTCCAGAAGGAGAATATTCATCATTCTTGAAGCTTCCCTCTCTCCTGGGGAGATGAAGGGATGAGCGGACGAGTATATGTGACAACAGACAGCAGAATGTCAGGAGGGAGGGACAGATTCACCCTCGTGAAGTAAAACGAAAGAGGCACTAGGACGAGACTGAACTGAAGAGAGAAAGACAAGTTAGCAGCTAGCCGGCCACAGCTTCTTGTGTACCAGTTTTGCTGTCAGTTTATTCAGATTCATGTGTGGCTAATTTATGCAAATCACTCTGACACATGTTTGAAATTACATGCATGATTATGTATGTAGGCTAGATAAATCCTATTTGGCTTCTCCGTGCATGTAAGGACGGGAGGTGCTTTTTAATTATTTAATTATCTTTTAATTATGCATAACTGTACTTAACTTCTATTTATTATGATCTGTAGGCTAAATGATATACCCTGTATCAAAGGACAGCGCAGCCTGCAGACGCCCAGCTGTGATAAGCCTACTGTAGTTACGCCTCCCGCTTATTTAAACACAAAGCAGAGCTATTAGCTTTAGCATGGCTCATTTCCATTGGATGGCTCTTATTTCTTGCTGATGTTTCTTAATAGATATTGCTTCTACGCTGAAGTGTAAGTTGCTGTATGCTAAGGTTCATTAATGACGTATTTGAGTTACTGGATATTCTAAATTGCCTCTAGAGAGCATGTGCATAAATGTGTGTCTGTCCTGCAGTGGACTGGCAACTTATCTGAAATGTTTCTCTGCCTTTCGCCCTATGATCACTGGGATAGGCTCCAGAATCTGGAATCTAGAATCTAGACTCCAGAATCCCCACAATCCTGCTTAGGACACGTGGCTCGGATAATAGATGGATGGATAGATGTATTTTATTAGTTTTTGCTAAAACTTATGTCACTTTGAAAAAAAAACACATTCAGTAGCATAGCAGTAAGCTAACTGCCAACTGACCAGCAAATGACGTAAGGTCGACAGCATATAACGCATTTCAGCATTTGAAAACTATAGAAAATATTATAAATATAGACAATTAACAAACATTTAAGTGCTATAGCTGGGATACACACACAATATGACATATTATTCTTATGAAGGTTAATGCTAAGTTTCCTTGTAGCAACAATAACACCCAGTTTATTTAAAGTAAAGTGGCCCCTTATAATCACGTGTGAACACACCACAACTCTATTTTACAATTAATTAACCCATTCACCAAATGAAGCAGGGAGCTGCCACCAAAAAGGGGTGCCCAGGGAGCAGTGTCAGGACAGTACCTTGCTCAAGGGTACCTCAGTGATGAGTAATGACACAAGCAGTGTTGGGATTTGAACCCACAACCTTATGATTACAAGGGCAATTCCCTAACCACTAGGCCACTGGGTTTTCAAAGTGCCACCGTGAAACAGCTTCATAGGGCTAATTACAAATTTATAGGTTATCTTTAAATCTGGCCCGCAAAAATATTTATTCCTTTTTTCTGAGGCTAAATATTTGCATCTCATGGGTAAACTTGCATTATTCACTAAACACTCTGACTAGTTAGCTAGCATAAGCAATGCAAAACCAGCTTAGGCTGATGCTTATTGTTCTTAAAATCAGCTTGTGTCAGACGCAAGAAACGCAAGAAAATGCTTTCAAATGAAAACCCAATAGACCATTAACTGCACTATGAGACTAACCAACAGAGCATATACCAATTCACATCAACAGAACAAAAAAGGTTATGGTTCCTGTCTGCGTAAGTCTTGCATCATCCATATCACACCTCCTTATCTTCTGGGACAACAGTACACCTGCTCAGACCTGGAGAAATCAGCTCAATGGAAAAATGGCCACACGTTTGCTGTAATCATGAAGGGTGAGAATCACTGAGACATAGTGAAATGACCATAATTTCTCATTGCTGTGAATTGAACATGAGTAGGTCCAGCTAAAGTACTTATGGTACATACCTATAGTAGGTAGCTGTATGGACTTTTTGCTATGGTAATAAAACTAGGGAGGAAGATTCAAATAATGGGGAACAACTAAAGCAGAGGTAAATGTGGTACTCTAGGTGGTCTGCAGAGTAAAGGTCTCCCCTGTCTCTCAGTTTTTATATGTTCCTTTTCGCATTTTCCCATTTTCTGCCTGTTATTGTTTACACTCACCATGTGCCTTTGTTTACCTTTGCCATGTGTCAGTATGTCCAAGTGAATCTGTTGTTGTTTTGGTCTTAGCCCCACGTTTAGCCACACCCCCCCGTTCTCCTGTTCACCTGTGTCTTGTCCCTCCTCCCCTGCCCAGGTGTTTTCATTTTCCTAGTTGGTATTAATACCTCTGTGTTTCAGTCTGTTTGATTCTTTCTATATCACCCTGTATGCTCCCTGTTCTAGTAATATTACTGTTAAATACCCTGTTTTTGCACTTGCCTTTTAACATTACTCTTTGTTAACTTACCCTTAGTGTTTTGCCATGTTCTTGTTTTTGTTTAATCCGGTACCCCTTATTTATGTTTGGATTATTGTTTCTTGTTTTTGGTGTTCAGTGTTTGAGCATCTTGCACGTATATCTTGTTTGCCTTGATCCTCACTTGTTACACAAAAAGCCTGAAAATTTTAACCTGTTGCCGTCATGTTCAGGCCTGTTTGAAGCCCTAACTGGAACATGCTAGAACATGACCAAATACTCCTGTAAGCTGATTCACTTAAGACACATCCTCAGACATCTTGACAGTGTGATGTAGACTAATTCTGTAATGAATGCAGGGAAATTCTATTTTAAAAGCCTCTTGAGTGAACAAAGGCCACCCACAGATCACGCAGTTCATGTTGGCGCGACCCTCGCCCCCGCGAAGATGCCCCGGACTCACAATGGCATCATGTTGCCATGGCAACAAGAGAACAGGTGTTCTCCGATCCAGTCATTCGCACCCACGCACGTCGTGATGTGACCTAGTGTGTGTGTGTGTGTGTGTGTGTGTGTGTGTGTGTTTGTGTGTGTATGCATGTGTTTGTGTGTGCATTCCGATCACGAAAGGCAATCTGATGTGTAAAGGCTAGGTCATCGGTTACAGCTGTCAGGTAGATGAGAAACAGAGGTTCAGCCATTTGCAGCTAACAGGCCTGCGGTTTGAATCATGAACGTCATTACTGTAAACCACATTACATCCAAACCTGCATTTACTGGGTAGTAGCACTACAGGCACTCCACAGGGTGACATTTTCTCTACTGTTCTTAATTTGACTGAAACACAGATTTATATTCAAGCACCCAAAGCTGTAGTTTGAGTCAAAGATACTGTCTGTAGTTGCATAGGTAAGATATGAGTGGGCAAATTAAGAATCAGTTAGACATTCTTCTGATACATGATATGTATTACAGTACTTCTCTTTTGTGGGTTTCAGATGGAACAGATCAAATCCACCAACACAGAGCAGTTTAGGAAAGACTATAAATGCAAAAATATAGTAAAAGGATGGTTTGGTCAATAATGCTACTGCTAATGTTGCTACTGATGAATTAGAGTGAATAGTCACCAATTAGCACTATTGAAATGACATCATGCTAGATGGTTCTACTAATTTACACTGTAAGTACATCGTTCGCATGTGTGGTTGAACAATATGCATATCACCCATATAGCTGTACGATTAATCTAATCACAATCGCGATGTCAATCTGTGCGATTACATGAACGCAAAAAGCTGCGATTTAACCCTCTAAGCGCCAAAGTCGCAGAATTGCGACAAGACGTCGTCGTCATGAATAAAATAAACTGTACAAATATCATGTAATGTAGCATTTGTATTCCCTACAACAGACATGTAGGCCTAGTACTTCGATTCAAGACCAGAAATACGTCATCTTCCTGTTCAAAGTTTCGAGTAAACAGCAGTGGAACCGAGTCCCAAGTCATTGATGCGGGAGCAGCCAAAGAGTGCAGTTCAGTTCACAGCGCACGAGTAAGTGTGTGAGATTTGTGAGAGAAAAACGCCAAATGGCTAATAAAAAGTTGTCCCGTGATGTCTTGCGAATGTTATTCGCCGATTCTACTCTGAAAGGGAATATTTGCCTTTAGGAAAGAATGCTCAGTCATCTAACATTCGTCTAGCGCAGCGGCAATGCCATGCAAGCCGAGAGTGTTCACGAAGCACAAACACGTGTTTATTTCGACACGGGAATGTTCCCCAACGGGAATGTGTGTGGCAGTGGTGAACGTGGTCGTAGTGTCTGTAGGAGAGGTGTTGGTCGAGGTAGAGGCAGCAGGAGA
>JBBPCY010072820.1:0-10752 GCA_037974405.1 Brachyalestes nurse
AGTTTATACCTCAACCATATACCAACCTTTCTGACCGTAATTCAATGTTGAATTAATATCTTTTGCTATCTGGGATGCTTATGTAATAACAAAAACAGCCACAAAAGCAAATCTAAACGTGTTTTGTAAAGGCATGTTTGGTATCTAGCAAAAATATGCATTGTGAAGATGTAAATTAAGGTGAAAGGTAAACCTTATCTTTGTTATTTCTGTTTATGTACCACTGAACCAAGAGCGAGTGGGGTTGTTAAATGTTGTCAGTAGATGGCGCTCTTGTTCTCAACATTTGTAAGAGTCACACACAGTATGAGAGAAGAAGACTCTGTTATATGCCGGAGTGTTATTCATGGACGTTCGCATTTGTTCTTCTGAATAAAGAAACTCCTAACAGGAGTGTTTTATAAAAACATGAGCTGAAGGTAAAGAGTTGTTAAACTATTTTACCCTCTTTTACCTCGTGTCTTTTACCAGGACGGCGGAGACTACTCTCCTTTTTCAGTAAAGTGTGTGTGTGTATTGGAGTCTGTGTGTGTTTGGATATGTTTGGTTGCTGGTTGTGTAAGTTGGAAGATCACTGGCTACTCTGAGGACGGCCCAGTAAAGGGGTATATGTGTGTGTGTGTGTGTGTGTGTGTGTGTGTGCGCGCGCGTGTGTGCATTGTTCTCATTGAAGTTGAAGTTGAAGTACAGCGTACAGAGCACAATGAAATTCTTACTTGAAAACCCACCCCTCGCAGACAGAACTTTTCTTTTATTCTGCAAAATCATATTCTCCCAAAGATGCACTTCATGTGAAGGGACAGATTCATGTGCAGTTCATGTGCAGTTAACTGAAGTTACCACAGGTGGACTACAATTTGTAGAAGCATCTCAAGGATGATCAGTGGAAATCAGATTTTGAGTGTCATAGCAGAGGGTGTGAATACCTATGTACCTTTTGCGTGTAAATTAGGACTGAGTACCACATCAACGCTTTATTTACTTAATGCCGACAAAAATGCGAGTTAATGCATTTTTAGAAATCCTTTAATTTTTAAAAGTTTGTTGCTTTCTTGGGCTTCTGAGTGTGTGGCGCACGCAGCTCTAATCCTGGCTGGTGTTCGTGGGGGGTCAGGCACCCCATTACAGTATAGACAAAAGGATTTGGACACCTGACAGTTACACCAACAGGGACTTGCCACTGCATTCAGATACAGAAACGTTCATATGGAGTCGGTCCCCTTTACAGCTGCTATAATGCTCTGGACTCTGAGGGGAACATGTTTTCTATAATAAACTAGATTAATGCCCTGTAGTGGCAAGTTGCTTTGGTTTTGTATCTGATTTGATTGCTTTAATGTTAAAGTTGAGATTTTGAAATATTTGTCTAACTTTGTTAAAGGGAACACTGCTGTTAAAAAGCTCCTTTACATTTTTAAACCAAATGTTATTGTGCTTTTGTTCATATAGCACCGCTTTAAAAATAAAAGTGTGCAATACAGTACTTTATCGTGATTAAAATCCTCCCTAGGGGTCACTGCCTGGCGGGGGCAGGCTTCCCCAGAGAGCCTGAGGGTCGCGGGGACTCCCATCCCACGGTCGCAGGGGCCCATGTCTGCAGCTTCCCCCTCTGCCTCTTGGGGCTGGCACATGGTCTCTCCTGGGGTGCGAACTGGGTCCCCTGGCCTCTGATTGGACCACGGGGTCCTGCGGCTTCCTGGGCTGCTCGGGCTCCCTTCGGCGCCGGGGCAGCGTGGTCGTGGCCCCTCACCCTCATTGCAAAATATTCCATGACAAACTCGGACATTACATGCGCACTCGCACACACTTACAGAATAAATACACATAGGCACATGCACACACGTATACACACCTGTGTACACACACACACGTCCACTCTCTCACACACACACAAACTAGGGCTGTGCGATATGGGCAAAAGAAACCTATCACGATTGTCTTGAACAATATTGCGATTTTGATTTTAATCACGATTTTGACACACACAGAGACACGTTTTACATTGTGAATTTGAAACATTTTTCCAAAGGAAAAGAATTAGATCTTTATCAAAGATAAAGATGTCTCTAAAACAGACATAAGGCAAATTTTTATGTAATGCATAAGTCATAGACCTCTTTGTGACGCTGCCTCAGATGTTGAACTAGGTTTGTTGTATTACCCTGTTTCGCCGCAACGACAAAATAACCTGGCTCTGTGGTACATCATCTTTCCTGTATCCAAAGTAATTCACACCACAGATGTTAACGTTTTTTGGGGCACCAAGTCCTCCTGTGCTGAACTCATCATCCCTGTTTCTGCAGCCTATTTGTCGTTAAGCTCAGTGTCCTGTTCTCGCGCTCTGTTTAGGCGCGCTGCGTTGTGATTGGTTCAAATAGCAAACTGCGGGAAAAGTCGGGAGCGCGCAAAAAATCGTGCTGTAAGGCGATTTAGAAATCGCGCATATTCACATTGCGATTTCGATATGATTTTGATTATTCGCTCAGCCCTAACACAAACACACATGCACATTTACACGTATACATACACATAGGCACAGGCACACACGTATACACACACGCGCGTACGCACACAGGTACGGGTATATAGACACACAAAACTACCCAGGACCACAGGTTTCTGTGTGCTGTTACGGTGTGTATGTTGTTTCTGTGCTGTTACAGTGTTACCATAGGTGTGTATGTTGATTCTGTGCTGTTACAGTTTTACCGTAGGTGTGTAAGTGGATTCTGTGCTGTTACAGTGTTGACTGTAGGCGTGTATGTTGTTTCTGTTCTGTTACAGTTTTACAGAGGTGTCTGGCGTATCATGGCATCCAGTTTCACATTCTGCTTGCTGAGCTGCCAGACCCGACAGGGTTTTATTCACTGCTCAGCATTAGTTTAAATGTTTACATTTTTTTTATAAATTAAGGAAATGTCTAAAAACATATTTTCACATTGCAGTTATAGACCATTTTGTGTAGATTTTGTAAAAGAATACTACACTCAAATCTTTTTTAAATTAAGTTTGTAACGTAACAAAATGTGGAAAAACTGAACAAAAGGGGTGTTAATACTTTCTGGTGGCACTGTGTCTTGGTTACTGTTCTAGGGATTTTGTCTTTCAGCTCAGATATAACCATGGCTGTGATTTAGTCATAAATTTATCAAGATGTAGGTTTAAGGGTCACAAGGGTTCTGTGTTGTTCACTATTGTGTTGCACCTGGAAGTGAATTTTAATTTTTTATGTTTATCTTACAGAAAGAAATGATCACCTGCAAGTCTTCATGTCCTGCTGCTCACCTACGTACACAGTCAAAATATGCTTCCACAACTACATGGATGCCACTGTGAGTGATTTCTGTGAGCCCAGAGAGGAATATGTGACACTGCTGATCTCAGAAGAGGTTTAATTATTCAGAAGCTGCAGTCTTCAGACCTTCTCATCAACACATCATCTCACAGAGGGACAGACTGGGGGAGGTGTTTTACTGAGTCATAGTCTCAAGATACACCAACGCATTCATACAGTAGAGAAACTGTATCACTGCTCAAAGTGTGGACAGAGTTTTAACTAACTAATTAATCTGCAAACACACCGGTGTTAGGAGAGTGCCAGTTGGAGAGTGTGAACAGAGATTTATAGAGATGGATACCCTCAAACAAGACCAATGCATTTACACTTGGGAGAATCTGTATCAGTGCTCAGAGTGTGGACAGAGTTTTAGACAGAAGGGTAACCTCATAAACCACCTGGGCATTCACACTGGGGAGAAACCATATCAGTGCTCAGTGTGTGGAAAGAGATTTACAAAGGAGGGTAACCTCAAAAACCACCAGCGCATTCACACTGAGGAGAACCCATTTCAGTACTCAGAGTGTGGGAAGAGATTTTGTGATATGAGTTATCTCAAACAACACCAGCGCATTCACACTGGGGAGAAACCATATCAGTGCTCAGAGTGTGGGAAGAGTTTTAAAGATAAGAGTGGTCTCAGATTACACCAGCGCATCCACACTGGAGAGAAACCATATCAGTGCTCAGAGTGTGGGAAGAGTTTTAAAGATAAGAGTGGTCTCAGATTACACCAGCGCATTCACACTGGAGAGAAAATGTATCAGTGTTCAGAGTGTGCACATGGTTTTAGTGATAAGGGTACTCTCAAAACGCACCAGTGCATTGACACTGAAGAGAGACCGTATCAGTGCTCAGAGTGTGGACAGAGTTTTAAATATATTAGTGGTCTCAGATTACACCAGCGCATCCACACTGGAGAGAAACCGTATCGGTGCTCAGAGTGTGGACAGTGTTTTAAACATGATAGTGGTCTCAGATTACACCAGCGTATCCACACTGAAGAGAAACCGCATCATTGCTCAGACTGTGGACAGGGTTTTACTTTAAAGAGTAACCTCAAAAGACACCAGCACATTCACACTGGAGAGAAACCGTATCAGTGTTCAGAGTGTGGACAGGGTTTTGCTTTTAAGAGTAACTTTAAAAGACACCAGCACGTTCACACTGGAGAGAAACCGTATCAGTGCTCAGAGTGTGGACAGGGTTTTACATTTAAGAGTAACCTCAAAAGACACCAGCACATTCACACTGGAGAGAAACCGTATCAGTGCTCAGAATGTGGACATTGTTTTAGACAGAAGGTTTATCTCAAAAACCACTATCGCATTCACACTGGAGAGAGACCGTATGAGTGCTCAGAGTGTGGACATAGTTTTTTTGATCAGAGTACTCTCATAAAACACCAGCGCATTCACACCGGAGAGAAACCTTATAAGTGCTCAGAGTGTGGGAAGAGTTTTAAAGATAAGAGTACTCTCACATCACACCAGCGCATCCACACTGGAGAGAAACCATATCAGTGCTCAGAGTGTGGACAAAGTTTTGGAAAGAAAGGTAACCTCAAATCACACCAGCGCATTCACACTGGAGAGAAACCGTATCAGTGCTCAGAGTGTGGACAGAGTTTTAAAGA
This sequence comes from Brachyalestes nurse, assembly GCA_037974405.1. Taxonomy (NCBI): domain Eukaryota; kingdom Metazoa; phylum Chordata; class Actinopteri; order Characiformes; family Alestidae; genus Brachyalestes; species Brachyalestes nurse. Next base: position 4,974 of record JBBPCY010072820.1, read on the forward strand.
TAAGAGTGGTCTCAGATTACACCGGCGCATCCACACTGGACAGAAACCTTATCATTGCTTAAAGTGTGGAAGGGGTTTCTATAAAAAGAGTAGTCTCCAAAGACATCAGAGCAGAAACTTTAGAGTGTGGGAAGAGCTTCATATATGAAAATTAAGCATACACAGATATATTAATATGGAGGGTGTGGGTGTTTCTGTCGTCTCAAAGGTCCTGTTCAATTCACTACCGGAGCGGTCAGATTTCTTTCAGTGTCTGTGTGGGTTTCTCACAGCTCTGTTTTCTCCCCACAGTCCAAAGACCTTTTTTCCATGGATAATGTGAATAATATGCTGTTAAAATATGTGGCATGTGGACAGCCGGGCAAGTGATCTTGACTGTTTTTAAAAAGTCTGCAAACTTTTTCAACTTGTAGTGCAGTTTGCATATCAATTATTTTTGAGTGTGGCTAATTTGAAAAACATGTAAATGTATTAATTTTGTATAGCATGTTTCTTTTTAGATTGTGCTGATTTTATCAGAGCACAGAACACACTTTATAAAAATAACTTATTTCATGCATGTTTCATTGTTTGCTTAACTAGGTTTACAGAAAAATTATTGCCCAAAAAAATACCCTGTAGCCAAAACAATAAAAAAAACTCAAAACCTTTCAAGTTGTCATTTCAGCTTTATTGTAGCATGGATTAAAGAACTGTTTCACATAGCAGGGACTGCAGGCACCCTGGTTGGTAAGCAAGCTTTAATCAAAGGTGTGAATGAAGTGGGTGGGTAATGGAAATGATGTTTTTTTATTCAGCCACATGCAATATAAGGGTAATGCGATGGCTGAGGAAGCCACAAGGGAGAGCCAGAAGACCTGTGGGTGATTTCCTAAACACTTGGTTTACAGGCTTGTGTTGCAGCCGCTCCTGTGCTGTGTATGCCATGCCCTTTGCAAAGGGTACTGATACAATTTCACAGAAAAGGCTAGATTTGTTTCTGTGGGAACCTTTTTTTTTGTTCAGATGCCTCTGGCATATTTTAGCCAAACTTGGCAAATATAATTGCTTCGTGTGTTGATAAAAAAGTGGGGAGCGGCTACTACAAAGAATCATCTCTTAGTAGTAGGCTAGCACAAGAGCATGGCTGGTGCTGCAACGTCCGGACGCCTCAGCAGAAATACTTATAAAAGGAGGATATTGATGTTTAGTACAGCTAAATACTGGATGTTTGAGTTATAGAGCTGTACGTTTTCACTAGTTTGATAAGGTTTAAAAAGGACAATGGCTGTTTATTTATTTTTAGTTATGTTATTTTCTGAGCACTTTAAAAGATATTTGTGTTAATGTATTCTGAATAAAAATTCCGTATACAGTATACCTGCACCTAATTTTTTCCACATTCACCATAACATGATGCTTGTTATAGTGGTAAGATCTATTCTCAACCTCAAAACTGGTATTTAATGTAACATGATCTGTCATATGACAGATTGAAGGAGGTTCAGAAGTTGCATTGAAAATATAAAAAAAAAAACAAACGTTAAAAAAAACGAACATGAACTAGTTCATTTTTGAGCTGTGAAGTCATAATTTTTTTTTATGAACTATGAACACGGACTAGTTCATTTTTATTAGAATGAACTGTTTTTTGAACTAGTTCTTTTTCAGTGTGAACTGGCACAACACTGATAATGACCAGATTAATGGTGTAGCAAGCAAGGCAGCCTGTTTGCAATAACTTAGTGTATATATACTGTAAGAGTGTAATGTTGAGGTGAATTCAGGCAAATGAAAATGGGCAACAGAGTCAGTCTTGATGGTGGATGAGGCCCTCATCATGGTGTGTACAATTAATCATTGGGACGCAGTTCTGCCTGGAAACTTATCACAAACCTCTTCTGAGCCTACCTGGAGCCCAAGCTCTAGATCTTTTACCTCTGAGAGTTCAGCGCTTCAGGATGAGGCTGATGTGTTACACATATGCTATTGTGTATAAGCCGGGCAAGTCACTTTTTACAGCAGACACACTGTCACGCTCACCTGTGACATCACTGACGAGACAGAACTTATGGAGAGCACAAACATTTATGTGGACTCCATCATAAAGAACCTACCTGTCAGTTTTTCTTATGTAGAAACCTTGAAAAAACAGTTAAAAGTTGATCATGTCTGCTCGCACATAATGACTTTGTGCACTGAAGGATGGCCGCCTCATGCAAAACAGGAGCCGTTGCTAAAGAATTACTGGCCTGAGCGAACTACGCTTACTGTTAGAGATGGCCTACTACTTAAAGGTATGCGACTCGTCATTCCATCTGCAATGCAGAATGAGGTGCTTGCTAAACTACATGAGGGCCACCTCGGTATAGTGAAGTGCAAAGCACGTGCTCAGAGTCTGTGTGGTGGCCAGGACTCAGTCAGCAAGTGAATTACATGGTGCTTAAACGCAGGACCTGCTTACAAGAGCGGCACAAACCAAAAGAGCCACTCCAGCCAACAGAATGTCCTCAAAGGCTGTGGCAAAAGTTAGGGACAGACTTATTGGAGGGTTGTCGACTACTTTTCCAGATTCGTTGAAATTGCCCTGTTGCATCACACCAGGTCCACTGATGCCCTTATTCACTTGAAGTCAATGTTTGCCCGGCATGGCATCCCAGAGATACTGATGTCAGATAATGGGCCACAGTTTTCTGGACAAGCCTTCACGTCCTTTGCGGCTTCCTATGGGTTCAATCATGTAACCAGCAGCCCAGCATTTCCGCAAAGCAACGGCGAAGCGGAGCGGGCCGTCCGAACTGTGAAACACCTTCTGAAAAAGGCAGAAGACCTACCTGCTTGCATATAGGGCCACACCTCTCCTTATGGGTCGGCGTCTTCACACTATTGCGCCATCTCATCCCTCGCAGCTTGACCCTGTGCTCCCAGATATTGTCAGTTTCTCCCAGAAGGAAAAGGAGAAGGGGATTTCAGATGTGGAAAGTTATAACAGTGGTTATAATAGTGGTAAAGTCAAGCCGGAGTATTGTCCTACTGAACAAATTATGTAATGACAAAAACAGCAACAAAATCAAATCTAAACGTGTTTGTTAAAGGCATGTTTGGTATCCAGAAAAATATGCATTGTGAAGATGTAGATTATAGTGAAAGGTAAACCTTGTCTTTGTTATTTTGTTTATGAACCATTGAGCCAAGAGGTGTTAAATGTTGTCACTAGATGGCGCTCTTGTCCTCAACATTTGTAAGAGTCACACACAGTATGAGAGAAGAAGACTGCTATATGTCGGAGTGCAATTCATGGACGGTCGCATTTGTTCTTCTGAATAAAGAAATAGAAAAAGAAATAGAAAGATGGAACATGCCCCTCTGTGCTCCTAACAGGAGTGTTTTAGAGAAACAGGAGCTGAAGGTAAAGAGCTGTTTAACAATTTTACACTCTTTACACCGTGTTTACCTGTCTTTTACCGGACCAGCGGAGTCTGCTCTCCTTGTTCAGTAAAGTGTTTGTGTTGGGGTGGTTGTGTTTGTGTTGGGGTGGTTGTGTGTGTATGTGTGTGTGATTCTGTGTAATTGAATCATTAATTGACAGGGGCGTGTTAAAAATAATAGCAGTGTGGAGTTCAATTTGTGAGGTCATACATTCTTTGAGAATACTGGTGCCAATTATTGCCCTAATTTAAGGAAGGAAGGCAGCAAATGTTGTACATGGTGGTTACAGTGCATTTCTCTCTGAAATTCTGAGGAAAATGGCTAGTTCCAGACACTGTTCAGAAGAACAGCGTACCTTGACTAAAAAGTTGATTGGAAAGGGGAAAACATTTTTAAAAAGTGCAGAAAATGATAGGCTGCTCAGTTAAAATGATTGCAAATGTTCTAAAATGGCAAACAAACCTGAAAGACGGATAACTGCGGATACAAAATACACGTTAACGTATTTTCAAATATCCTTTAATTTTGAACGTTTTTTTGTTGCTTTTTTGGGCTTCTGACTGTGCGGAGCGCAACTCCAAGTCTGGCTGGTGTTCGTGGGGGTCAGGTGTCCCATTGCTTTTGTCCATATTATATGGACAAAAATATTGGGACACCAGACCATTACACCAACGGGGATTTTAACGACACTGCATTCAAATACAGAAACTTCCATATGAATTGCAAATTAAACAGCTTCCTCTGGGATAAATAAAGTTTTCTGATTCTGAAGTCAGTCCCCTATACAGCTGCTAGTTAGTCCCCTATACAGCTGCAAGTAGCTTTGGTTTATATCTGATTTGATTACATTAAAGTTGAAGTTGAGATTTTGAAATATTTGAACTGCAGTTGTGTAACTGTGTTAAACTGTGTTCATATAGCAGTACTTTAAAAATAAAAGTGCAAAATACATAATTTTGCATAAAACAGTGTGATCATTTGCAATTAATCACAGAAAACTGTAGATTTATCCTGATTAAAATCCCCTTTAGGGGGACACTGCCTGGAGTGGCTTCCCCAGAGAGCCTGAGGTCCGTCCGTGGCTCCTGTCCTGCGGTTGCGGGGCCCCATGTCTGCGGCCTCCACATCCACCTCTTGGGGCTGGCGTGGGGCAATCCTGGGGTGTGCGGCCGTGTCCCCTGGCCTCTGATTGGACCGCGAGGTCCTGCGGCCTCCGGGGCTGCTCAGGCTCCCTTGGGCGCCGGGGTGCCGTGGTTGTGGCCCCTCACCCTCATTGCAAAACATTCCATGACGAACTCGGACATTACATGCGCACTCACACATACACATACACATTGGCATATGCACACACTTATACACGCACGTATACACACACACTCATGTGTACACGTCCACTCAGTCACACACACAAACACACACTCACGCATACACATATGCATACACATTGGCACAAATACACTTATACACGCACATGTATATGCACACACTCATACACACATACTCACATGCACACACATCCACTGACACATACACAGAGCCATATACACGCACATACATATTATCATGCATACACTCACGGCCACAGGTATATATATACCAAACTACCCAGGACCACAGCTGTTACAGTGTTGCCGTAGGTGTGTATGTTGTTCCTGTGCAGTTACAGTGTTGCCGTAGGTGTGTATGCTGTTTCTGTGCTGTTACAGTGTTGCCGTAGGTGTGTATACTGTTTCTGTGCTGTTACAGTGTTGCCGTAGGTGTATGTATTGTTTCTGTGCTGTACAGTTTTGCGGAGTTGTCTGGCATATCATGGCTTCCAGCTTCACATTCTGCTTGCTAAGCTGCCGGACACGACAGGGAAAAAAAATAAATGAATAAAATAAGTTTTATTCATTGCCCAGCATTAGTTTAAATGTTTACATTTTTTATACATTTCAGAAAATGTATAAAAAAATATTTTCACATTGCTATTATGGACCATTTTGTGTAGATTTTGTAAAAGAAAACTACTTTTTTTAATTAGGTTTGTAACATAGCAAAATGTGGAAAAAGTGAAAGGGGTGTGAATACTTTCTAGTGGCACTGTAATTTGGGTACTATTCTAGGGATTTGGTCTTTTTCAGCTCAGATATATCCGTGGCTGGGATTTAGTCAAACTTTTCAAGCTGTAGGTTTGAGGGTCACAAGGGGTCTGTGTTGTCCACTATTGTGTTGCACCTGGCACTGATTTTTTTATGTTTATCTTACAGGAAAGAATGATCACCTGCAAGTCTTCTTGTCCTGCTGCCCACCTACGTACACAGTCAAAATTTACTTCCACAACTACATCAGTGGATGCCACTGTGAGGGATTTCTGTGAGCCCAGAGAGGA
>JBBPCY010072821.1:0-10752 GCA_037974405.1 Brachyalestes nurse
CGATGGTCAGAGTTTCACACAAGCCTCTTTGCTGATTAGTACCATGTTCATTGTTCAATAAAATACCAACTATTTGGCAATATTTTCCTCCGCTGTCATTTATTCAGGACTGTGGCTACTGTAGCCTAATGATAACAATATTACAACAACAGTATAGTGCTGACTGTAGCATTTCATATAGGCTTTTTTACAAAGTGTCATTCAGTGTAAGAAATTGTGGTCATTCAGTGTAATGCATGTATTGATATAAAAACAAAGTAAAATTCAAATAATGTTTTTTGTTTAGTAAAGTATATTCAGGAATGTACCAACAAACGGAATATGAATGTATTTTAATAAAAATGAAATCTAAAAAAACATGAATGTTCAACAACAATACGTTTCCTGGGTGGAGACTTATTATTACACAGTCTGTCACGGTTCCCTGAGAGCCAGACATACAACTATATTTTCTTAACTAAAGGACACATGATAAACGCAGGAAAAGAGATGGGTTGACGGGCCACATAGGTTGCTCACACACAAACTAGAGACTAATACAAGACTTGAAAACCAAAACATATTTCAGGTTAAAAGGCCCAAACAAAACCACACATGCTAAACTGAAAAAACTAGTGACCACCCACTGATACTGTTCCCAGCCCTGACACAGTCAAAAAAACCAGTGTCTGTCTAAAAATGGAAATGTATCTTGTTTTCAAAAACTAAACGTGATTTTTAATTTATTCCATCATGTATTTTACTGCTCAACATAAACAATATGAAACATTTTTTTGTATTTGTATCTATTGAATCTCCATCTACTCTGTTTAAAGGACAAGAGGAAGAACATGAAAATAAATGTCTACAAAATCTTAGCAAAAACAGGAACCAGACGTGATGATGGAGGAAACAGTCAATGGGCAAAGATTTCCTTTAGAAAACAGGATAATGAAAGTGAGAGACAAGTTAAGTGAGAGACTCTAATAAAGTATACATTTAAGAATATTTTCACAGAATACTGCTTTTTTTGAGTTTTTTTAAAGCATTTTTTTCAGTAAAATTACTGAAAAATAAAGCAGTTCTTAGGATTTCTAAAGAACAACAGAATATCTTACATTTCATCTTAAAAATCAAGTTAAAAAATTAAGAATTTTACTTCTTGAGACACTTTTGAGATTCCAAAGTTATCTTTGTCGGCTGTTAATTTCAGGTAAGCGTCTTGACACAGATGAAGGGATATTTAAGTGAACATGGAATGTCGTTCCAGTTTTTCTCATCTGAAAGCAAATAAAAATAAATAAATAAATAAATAAATAATAATAATAAAAAAATATATATATATATATATTTATAACACTAAATAGAATATTAATATGTTGCAGATAGGAACTTGCTCACAAGTACCTGGACAAAGAGACATAAAATGCTTCTAGCTCAAACGTACCAGCCCAGTTGATGTGAACACAGCACTCTCCTTTTGAGAAATTGGGCTCGTTTGCATTCCATTTGGTGAAACTTAAATTGGAGCCATCAGACCAGATCCAGTATTTTTGCTAGAAAGTCAAACAGTTAATATTTGAAAGTTATATTCCAACAGTAGCTTGTAGAAACAGCCTAGAAATAGCCTAGAAATGGAAAACCACTTTTTCTTCTGTTTTAACATTTCAAAAACACCTTTCTTCAAGAAGTCTAAATTCTACTGTGCTGCAGTAGAAAGATTTCATTTTTAAATGAGATTTAATGAGATATTGAGCAAAATGAGATACTAAGCAAAAGAAATTTATTTACTGAGTACTATTTGTGTCTTCAAATAAGTAAAATAAGCAAAATATCCATTGTAGAGTATTGCACACAGAATCATACAAGTCAAAGAAATTAAACTTTTTTTGACTAATTTTTATAAATGTCTTATTTTGCTTATTTTACAAAATCCTACTAAGTAAATTGTGTCTACCCCCATATTTTCAATATATATTTTTTTAGTTTTTATGACTTGATAAGATTGTCTTTTTTGAAGAGTACATAATAAATGCTTAAGCATCTAAACTTGTGGTTCACATCTTTATTTTAAATGTAGTTTATATGTGTCCTTCTATTATTTTTTAAAACAACTGGCAGTTAACTGGTGTAGTTTGTTTTATATGCTAAAAGTATGTACAGATATTGAAATGTTCTTTTTCCATAAATATACCTCCTGGCAGTCGGAGAGTCCGATCCATGTAGGATTCTCCTTCCGATCGTAAGTTCGGATCAGGGCCTTGACCCACTGGTATTCATCGTCATTGTGTATCGAGACCAAATTGGCACCCAGTCTTAAGCAGTGAGCCTTAAAAGAGGGAATAAAAGCATTCGAAAGTGTCATTGTTGTTTAAGATGGTGGCATCAGTACAAAGAATAAAAGGCGTAAAACAAGGTCCGGTGTTGCTCTACTTTTCTAGAGGTCATTAGTGCTTAGCTTTAGTCCTGGAGAGCCAGAAATAATTTGGTTCACAAATGGTTAACAGTCTCGTCTCCCTAACCCAAAATCATAATAATTTATAAGACGGGCTTTATAGGTTCAAAGGACTGTTTTTTGCTAATGTGTCAGTATCAGTACCAGCAAACTTTGCACTTGATACACAATTTTTAATTGACATGTCTCCTTAAAATAAATGTAATCAGGAATGCCATCAACCTGTAAGCAAAAAGATGCAGAAGAGATAAAGCAGTGCACTGTAAGCTGAGTAAATGTCAGGGCCTCTCTACACCAGGTCGATAAACGCTTGTGGTTTTCACAACCCCTGCAGTTGAGATAAGAATCTGTTCCACTGGAGGTGTTGAGTGTTTGAGTTTTTTAATATTAACCCTTGGCTTATTATTAAAGATTTCTCCCTAATTCCACCCCCCCCCCCTCCCAACAGCTTTCCTGTTTTTCACACCAAATGTGTGTTTTCTGTAGTTGTGTGTATAGTATAGTGGAGACCATTAATAGAGGATAATAAAAAGTGTGAAATAAAAGAGTAATTAGTTTAATCTCTACCGGTGTGTCTCAAATCTCAATTTTTGGCCCTGATTTCCTTCCTGGACCTTTTTTTTCAATAAATGAAATGGGACTTACCTCAGCGGAGATCCAGGCCATGCCTTGATCAACATATTTGAAGCAGCGTCTGGCATGGAGCGCCCATCCAGACGGACAAGAAGGTAAGCATGAAGACTTCTGCACGAAAAAGTGTCTGGACTCTGAAGAAAAAAAAGCACGTCAGTTTAAAATATCATTTAACTTCTGCAAAACACAAAAATGCTTCTCTGAAATTACTTGTGATTTTATGGATCACTGTATTGAAACTTTTCTTTTTATCTTTCAATTAATCATCCAAAGCTGTCCAAATATCTAAAAAAGATAAGAGAGATCTTTATTTAATTCTTGTGTCATTAACATGCTTCGTGTAAAAGAAAGAATAAAAAAAAGACAAAAAGTGTCTTATGAAAGTGGTAATAAAAATAATGGAATATAAATTGCAGCAAAAATTGAGAATGATATGAGAAACTTTCAATTACATTTATTGAATTCAAAAATCAACCAAAGTGCTGAACAACATGGTCCAAAAGTCACATCCACATAAGCAAATAAGATACAAATACATAAAAAATATTGGACATTTGTACACGATATAATCTAAAATCTATTATACAACAGTACAGTAAAAAAGTACAGTAAATAAATATAAGTATGGATATAGATACTTGGTGATATTTGACTTACCAAAGGCTCCTGAAGTCAGACAGAGAAGAAAAAGCAATGGGAATTTAATTAGAGGAGCCATTCCTGCTGTCCTGTTTCGTGATCTGAGTTGAAATGAAGTGTAGAAGTTGGGATAAATGGTATGTCAGAGTTCAGAATGGGTGTATAATTCAATTATAGAATTTTTAGATTATGTAGGTCAACTCTTAATTTCAACTAGTCTCCACCCTTAAGTATATTTGGAAAATGCATATCAGGGGGTGTATAGTGACTGTGCTTGTGCGTGCGCGTGTGTGTGTGTGTGTACTTAAGGTAGAAAAAGGGAAACCACACCAGAACCATATGAGTTTGAATTTCCGGCCATAACAGCACATCTAGCCTCTAAAACTAGATGTGGCTAAAACTAGAACATCGTTAATAATGATGATGTTGATTATTATGACTATGTATGTTATTACTATGATTGTGATGTCCATCTTCTGCTTTTCCCTAAAAATAAAAAATAAAAACTTTGTGAGGTTTCTGCCCAGTTTTAACCAATACAGTACCAAACACCCTCTGTTTTCTCTCTGTTTTATTACATAACAGAATTTTCCTTAAGAAAAAAATTCCAGACACAGTCTGTTTGTGTGGTTGGAGAAATTACTTCTGTTAAAAGTGAAGCGCACATTTTTAAAGTTTGGTCAAAATAAAAATTGTACCAAAACAATTTCACACATTTCATTCCCATTCTGAAGAACTGTCTAAAGAAATTGGGTTGTTAATGTCCACTCCTTTGTAGGCTCTTTTAAAAGTAAGGAATGGTTTTGGTATTTTCAACATGCAAGTTTTCAAACTGCTCTTTAACATTTAGAATCAGAATCAGACCATTGATATATCCTGGAGGCAATTGCTTAAAATTCAAATGCTACAACAAAAGATTTTGTTAGCAAAATGATAAGTGCTATACAGTAAACTCCCACTTTAACACAGAGTCAACAGTCACATTTTCAGTCCATGCAGATTTTTTCTGAAAACTGAACTAATAATTGTTTGCTGAAATCGTTGCTCTAAGCGGAAACTGCAGATTTCCTCCCCATTGTTTTTGCTTTAGTGAGATCAGGGCCTCGCCCGCCACGCCCCCTTGTCCACATGCTGAATCACTAAATAACGCCCAAACATAAACAACCAGCATGAGGACAAGGGGGCGTGGTGGACGAGGCTCAGACTATGCAGCTTTTTTCATGGCAATATATTATTTTAATGCATTTTTTTGCTCAATTATTAAGAATAATATAATTTACTAATTTTGCAACATTAATATTAATGTAAATCCAGCAACATTTCCATTTAAAAAAATAACTATAAATATTTTGGTACTGTGGAGAGAAACATGAAGAAAGGCTTCTTGTGATGGTGAAATACTGCTGTACTCAGAGGTGGGAGGTGGAGCCCTGCCTGGGACAATTTTTTTTTATCCTGCTCCCGGCTGCTCCCTCTGAATTTCTGAGTGTGTGCATGAATTACAGTACAGTCTGTACAGGGGTAACATCAGTATTTACATTCTAGCACTGCAGGAGTTCAGTGTAAACTCTACAGTACAGATACGGGTTTACCTTTACACTTTCTTTAAGGGTAATGTATTAAGCTGACTTTACAATTCAATTAAAGCGTTTTAGGATCATATTTGGGTGCATATTTGCGGTTTACACTATAAAAATAAGCATTTTTTTTTACCACATCATAACATCAAGTTTTTTCACTATACGCAGGTGCTCTTAGAACAGCCATGATGATGATGATGATAACTATGATTATCATTTCCAGAGTCACTTTCGAGTAGAGTCCTGGCGTTGTTCTGTACCAAATAAGGCCCACTGGTTAGACTCCCTCTCTTATTCACCATCAGTGATGTATCTAAAACTTCCAGAAGGCCTTGAATAACATATTCTTTCCCAAAATTGGTTCCTGCCCTTGATTGATTTACTGTCAGTTCTTAAATATATTAGTGGATAATCTGATCTGATAAAACTTAAATTCAGTGTGTTATGGCCTCAACGGGAGAGCTTGTTCATATATATATATACCTAAATACCACAGAAAGAAAAATGTCCAATAAATGTTCCATTGGGTGTTTCAAGTAAACCCTAATGTTTTTGACCAAAACTCACTAATGTGACAAGAGTTTTTGTTGCTTCTTCGTTTGCCAAGGACTGCTCCATCATTAGGTCCACCTACTGTTGAGGGTGGTGTACAATGGGCAGTCTAGATCCGATAGATAAAATTGATTTTCTGCGTGAGAAATCAGAGGTATGACGTGTGAGCGTGTGCAGACAGTCAGATGTGTGTGTCTCACGCTCATTGTGTGAGACTTGAGAGCCCTGGCCTTAAATGTTGATGACCCCCTTAAATGTTTCTGTACACTTTCAGTAGTTTCATGTAATGGAATAACTTAATGCGGGTGTGTTTATAATTATCAGTGTTTATTTGTGGAAACCCCCATGTTCAAGACCAAGTTTCGAGTTGAATTCTAACAACTAGTACAGAGTGAGATTTTTTTATTGCCTAAACAGTATCAAGTGGAATGTTCACAGTTTCAGAATGTCCACTTATCTAATCTGGTCACATACATATATTAGACATATGACATGGTGTCAAAATAAGATTAATTCACAGAGATAAGAATCTTTTTTTTCAGCAACAGTGTGTCCATGCAGTGGGACATAATGGGTACTCTACTCGGGACCCCAAATGCCAGTTGCAAGGACCCTGTTTATTTTATCTAAAACTTGGAAAAGATTCCTTAATAAAAACAGTAGTAAATATGGCAGCACAGTAATTGGAAAGGTAATTACTAAGAAAAATCGCAATAATGTATGTACTGTTAATTTACTGTTAATTTCTGGATCTAAATACTTCAGAATACTTCAGAAATTATGTGTATATTACTAGGATGACAGTGAGGTTTACATTCCTTCATAATAACATTAACAGTTGTGGCAGCACAGTAATAAACTGTAAATGTGATTACAGTGAAATATAAATACTTTAGATTTTTAATTCATTGGTTAATTGGTATATGTACAGTATATATTAGGGCTAGTCTTGTTTTTATTGCGATTGGCCGCGTGAGTGTGGATTGCAGATGCACCTTCTTTAGAGAGACTGAGCTCAAACTGACATTAGCTTTATTAGATTAGATTTGCTTTATTTGGATTGTTATGTTATCTTGTCATTGTTTGCTGGTGTAAATGTACTGGTGCCAGTTAAAGGTGACAGGGCTGTACTGGACAGGAAAGGATGGAGTGAGGTTGCTGGGACGCTTGACACAGACAAAGGGATGGCTGGATTCACAAACAATGTCATTCCAGTCTTTTTTGTCTGCAAAAAAAAAGAATAAATAAAATAATCAATTTAGAGCTGATGACATACAAAGGATTTGTGAACGTTTCATCTCAGTTCCAATAAAGCCTTCTGAAAAACTTTCAACTTCACTTACCAGACCAGTTCATGTGTGCACAGCACTCTTGGTCAGAATTGGGTTCATTTGGGTTCCACTTGGTAAAAGTGACTTTTGTGCCATCAGACCACATCCATTTATTCCTCTGAAAGTGTAAAGTTTACAGTTTATTACCAAACTGCCTATTATCAAACTGTGTAAACTTTCAGGTCTGCATAAGTGGTGCGATCTGTCTTCTCTGCTATTGCATTTCTCTTGTATTAATAGCAGATTAATTATATGGCAAATTACATGATACATTTTTGCATGTCATCTCATGTGATGAATCAGAATCAGACTCAGAAAACTTGACTGATCCTGGAGGAAATAGCTTAAGCAGGAATAGGAGAGAAATGTAATGAAGGAATAAAGAATAATAAGGTAAAGTGGCCCCTTATAGTCACTCATGAACACACCACACCACAGCACACAGTGTGAAATTCTTTCTCTGTATTTAACCCATTCACAGAGTGAAGCAGGCGGCTGCCACCAATGAGGGCCAACGGGGAGCAGTTGGTGGGGACGGTACCTTACTCAAGGGAACCTCAGTGACTACACTAGTAGTGTTGAGGAATGTCAAAAATAGCCTACAGTCATGGTTTGCATGTTTGAGAGATTTTTTTTTTCTTTTTGCCAGTGGTCACCACAATTATGTGGCAAATATAATTTCCATTACAAATAGAGTCATGGCATAGAGTGTGGCAGTAGCTGAATGCTGAGTTTTCTCTTTTGCATGAGAATCAAGACAGCTGGTTTGATAACCAGGGGTTTCATGGTTATAAACTAGTGTTTTAAAGTCAATGGACACACGCCTGTGCACGCAGAATTAATGATCTTCCTTCAGACATGTGCAAATCTCACTCTAACCACCAAAGTAGATAATCCTTTCAAACTGTACTCCTTTTGTATATATAGCACACACAAAATCCTCACATTTTACACGGCTCAGGGCCACGAGCCATTCGTCTTGTAGAGCTCATGAAGGTAAAACTCGTTAAGGATGTTCAGCTTGAGAACCACACATCTAGTGCAGAATGACTTGAAAGAATCTTTCCAAATCATTTGTCTTCCCAAGAATTCCCTAGTCTTTGGAATTGAATTAATCCTTAAAAATATACATTTACTGCCATGTGTGCGTTGATATTGGTCTTGTTTTCACTTGCATAGGTACAGAACACCTTCTTACCTTCTGACAGCAGGAGAGGCCAATCCATGTGGGCTTCTCTTCGGGGTCTTGAGCTCGAATGAAGGCTTTAATTAGCTGGTATTCAGTTTCACTGTGTATTGAAACCAAGTTGGAATCCATGTTTAGACAGTAATTCTAAAAATAGAAAAGTGTGTTTGTTTTATATAGTGACATATGCTAATATAATATAATATTATATAAAATAATACATTGCAAAAGAGCACACTTTCATTTATTTTTTTTCCAGCCGAATGGGCATTAAGTATTCATTAAGTATTCATTAAGTATTCAAGTCATTCTATTGTCATTGTCAGAAAAAAGCAGACATGTTTTTAAGAGAAAATTACCCCAAAACCTTCAAAACGGATTATAAAATATAATTGATCTGTGTGGATTTTCCATTCTCCATTCTTCAAATCTTAAATCCAAGCAATTTGTAACCTCCCAACAAAATCTGTTCCCAAAGTTTCACTGACAGTATTTTCGAACTGACAGCCTAACCCTTCAAAGAGACACCATCCACACAAGTTACTACCCACACACACCTCAGCTGCCCCGCACATCTCTGTATTATGTGCACCTAAATAGGCTAAAGGAGAGATTTCTACAGATATTAGATAGAAAATTATTCACGTGAATAAGGAAGAGCAAAGTAGAAGAACAATGAGTGAAAGGATTAAAAATGGGACCCCTAATACACATGCAAGACCTGGTAGGCCAATAAAACTGTCTCCATCAGAGGAGCAGCATTTTATGAGGGATAAATCAAAAAAATCCTGTTAAATGTTTCCTGCTTTTTTTTTTTACTACAGAGCCAAATTAATGTTGTTCTGAAGTGAAATAAAATTTATTCAAAGAGTGGTCTCTGCTCTATGCAATCACTGCTCTCTTGTTGCACTTCTGTTTCTGTAATTGTTTCTTTTGTGCAGTATACTTAAATTACTTAATACTACTTTTCATTACATAACTTCACATTTATGGGTGGACAATAAGCCTGAGCAGAGTTCAGTCCAGCTGAACAAACCTCAGCAGAAACCCAGTCCATGCTGCCTGGTTGATAGCCAAAACAGCGTTCTCCAAATTTCACCCAGCCAGTCGGGCAGCTGGGAGAGCCTGTGCGTTGTGTAGTACTGTCCCTCATTTGTTTGACTTCTGAAACAGATCGAAAAATGGAGCAAAACTTGTTTAGAAATGCTCCCATTTGTAAATGGTGAGTTTAGATCTTAAGCCATTAGAACAAAATTCTTTGGACTAAACAGCTCTTTTGTTTACCTTCTATTACAGCATCAAGGTCAGCCACTAGAAAAGCAAACAGAACACAGAGTCAATACTTGATTGCCAGCAATGGCGGCTTTGCTGTGTTAAATCATGCCAAATGCCATCATTACCTGACATGTGCTTCACCACATGAGCTTAAAAGGAGAAAACATGGGAAAAGTCATGATTTAGCGAATCACATAATCACAAAATACATTATTACATGTCATATTCAGGTTGTATTATCAGTCATGTGGCTTTTGGGGGATTTTTCCACCCCCATACAATCAAGAGTGTTATTCATAGATATCCTGCTTGAGTCTCGCAACAGATTAAACTCTTACCCAAAGCTGTTGCTGCCATGGAAGCAATAAAAAGCAACAACACTTCAGTCAGATTAACCATAACTATGCTGCTCTTCAGGTGCTGAAAGAAAGAAATAAGCAGATCAAGCGGGTTACACCTCCAACTTAAAGCGATTTAAAGTTTTCACAGCTTCATACGCTTACCATGCTATAAAGCATTGATGTGAATTGTGTGCGTTTATATCTTGTGAGGATGGGAATTTCCCCCAGATTGGATTTGAATTTTAGTTAATTATTATCTTTTTCCACAATATTTCTTTTCAGGAATTGATCACAGGGAAAGCCCTAGGAGTTCACAGCCACAGTAAGAGTGTACTGACTTTTGAGAAATGATCATGTTCATGTTTGTTTGACCCCACAGACACATGAAAATGTCCCAAATCAAACTTTTAGTAAATGATTTAACATGTTCAGTGTCCTCCAAAAGAATTGGGGTAGTGACATTTTGGCCATATAATTAAACAGTCAGTTGGAGAGTTCAAGATTAAGATGTTGAGGTGATGCATTTATCTATGAGAGGTAGTCAAAGTCAAAATCAAAGTCAATGTCAAAGTGAAGGTGGCGTGTTGAGGAGTTTAATGGCTTGTGGGGAAAAGCTCTGGCTGATTGAGCTTTAAATGACTGTAAGACTATCCCTGTAACTAATGACTGTAAGACTGTCTCTGTAACTAATGACTGTAAGACTTTCTCTGTAACTAATGACTGTAAGACTGTCTCTGTAACTAATGACTGTAAGACTGTCCCTGTAACTAATGACTGTAAG
>JBBPCY010072822.1:0-10751 GCA_037974405.1 Brachyalestes nurse
GACCATTGATGAAGGACTAGAGAAAGACTAATGCAGCATCAGATAAACTATTATCAACTTTACAGCAAGGTGGACCAATAGATTAGAAGTGTCTAATAGAGCGAACACAGAGTGGGCACAGTGTTTAAAAGCCCAGCGGCACTGCTGTGTTTGTTTCACTGTGTATTGCGCACACACACACACACACACACACACTCATACACCCACATATTAACATCCCACTACCATGTCAGTCTGCTGATACCATATCAGTGTCACTGTGGATCCACCACACAAATAATACCAGCTCACTGGGTGTCCTGTGGAGGTCCCACCCACTGGAACAGAGCAGTCTGTCATTTTTAACTATACCTGCATCTATATGGTAAGTGGAGCTGATCAAATGGACAGTGAGTGTAGATATAAAGGAGGTGAACCTAAAAAATGACTTGTCTGTGTGTATTTAAGAATCTATATATATATGTGAATGACAGTGTAAGATGCTTTTCTCGTTTTCTTTCAGAACGTGTACTACACCAGATCTCAGCAGCTGCGTTTGGGTGTGTTGAGTCCGACCATCGATGATGATGATAATAAGTGCCTAGTAGACGTGAACGGACGCCCGCGGCTTCTGGAGTGCAGCTACGCTGGAAACAAGCGCATGAAGCTCTCCTGGAGCTTTACTCAGGTTTGCTTCTATCCTATAAACCCCGTACAGTCCCTAAAACCTCTTCTCCTCTTTCTCACAGAACGTCATATCTATTCCGAACACGCACATCATTTACAGCACCGTGACAAAAATGTGTCCGTCAAAGTGTTCGTGCAGTTCAGAGAGCATAGATTGAGTTCTGTCCCGTCAATTTGCATTAAGGGAGTGGCCAGTTTATTGGAAACACCTTCATTCATATACTAATTTGCCATTATATCAGAAATGCCAATGATACGAGTTACAGTTATTGATTAAATTCCGGGCCTGATACACTCATACTAGCATAATACACTGTTGTGCCACTAGTATATTAATGTCACTGATCCTGTGGAGGTCCCTTTCGAATAATGGATGTTAGAGGGGGACTGACAAAAACATGTGAAGCAACTGTATACCATCAAAGAGCACCTACACGGTTAGTGTTTCTGATCAAATGGCCTAGAAATGTGCAATATAGAAAAAAAAGATTAATATCAATAAATCCTGGACGATTTCTCACAGTGAAGTAACTGAAGAAGAAATGAGGGTGGGTATTCCAACAAGAGAGTGTTCTGAAACATAAATCTAAATCACCACGGAGCTACTTAAAGTAATGAAAGATTCAGGTTTTGAAGTGGCTGTGGTTAGCTGGCTGCAGGAAACGTCTGAAGACTGTGAGTTCAGCCAGAGGAGGTCTTACTTAATACTGAACTTCTCAGACTTCTCATGTCTTACTTTAATGGTGTTTAACTTTGAACAAGATGTGTCATTTGAACAGGGGTACCAAAGGTTTTGCAGACAAGTGTACTTCCAATGTCTTCACTCTGTTCACCAATGACCCCTCAGTACCCCCAAAGGACTTCCAGTGTCATTCAGATGGCTATAACACACTGCTGCAGTGTGAGTGTGAGAGATGGTGTGGATGGCCAGCCTTTGCTGTCATCTGCAGTCATTATTTTTCTTCAAGAGGGTCATCAGCCTGCTCTTTGCGTTAAAGGTCATTATTCTTCCCCAGCTCGCTGCCTCATTAAACACCGCTGTCCCCCAAGCCTGGCCGCGATTACGCCACTGCTTAACTAAATCCTTAATAAATGTCAAAATCTCTGCCCAAATCCGAGCGGTCCACGAAATCCTCCTGAGTTACAGATTAATCCCTAACACTGACCACAGTTAGTTTGTACCAACGGAATGTTAAAATAAAACAAAATATAATCACAAGATCTGCATTACTGGAAAGGATATAGTGGCTGAAAGCATATTAGATGTGAGATCTTGTGATTATATTTTGTTTTATTTTAACATTCCTTGAGATGTACAGGGCCGGCGTCAGAGCAGATTTATAGGGGGGGGGGGCATCTAACTGACTATGGGGGGCACTATCGATCGTGACAATTTTTCCTGGCTCCTGTGGGTCACGGGATTCCCAGCGATGTTAACGTTAGCTGCCATCAACAACTAAAAAGACCCAGACAAGTGGTCAGCCATCATAACAGCCCCCTACACTGTCATGCAAACCCTAAGATCACAGGACTAATGAAAAGTAAACAAGCACCTTTCATATGCATCCCTTGTGATGCCTAAAACGCAAACTCAGCGCAACATAACATCACTATTTACTGCACTATGTTATTTTTATTTATTCTTTTTAGTTTCTTTAGTAATATTCATGTGAAAAAACACTCACTGCTCATTTTTATTATTTTAAGACTTTTGCACAGTACTACTGTATTTTGAATATGCTTATAATATTGTTGCAGCTTTCATAATAAGAAATATCAGACCATTTGAGATGCTTTTCCAACAGTGCTGGATGTCGCCCAGTTATGAAGTGTTTAGAATTCCACTGGGCTCTGTGTGTTAGTATGGTGCCCCATTAACACCTCAGCTAATGCAATTTCCACCCTGCTCTCCAGCGCTGCAGATGTATCAATTTTCCTCTTCTCCTATAGTGCGCTGAAGAATGCATGATTTCTTTATTAGATGTGAGGCGGGAATTAGCGTGCCGGTCTGTTCGTGTCAGGGGTGTCATCTCCAGGGTGTGTGCAGCATCCGAGCTGGTTATTATAGCCCGATATGCCATCGCCCTGAGAGTGGTGTCAGAGCGCAGGCGGTGTAGTGCTGTCCTGCGTCTGTTCTGACAATAGCAGGCGGATCAGAAGCGCTCAGACTGGCCCTGGGGACTGTCTGCGATTTCATACATCAAACGAGGCAAGCACTCTGCATGGCCGTTTGACGGGAGCACTCAGGTGGAGAAAAAGAGTCAAATCCACCGTGGCCGATTCCACACCGTGAATTATTGATAATGGGGCTGTTGAGAAAGAGAATTGTCTTTGGGCCCACGGGAAAAGCTCCCAAAATGAATTTGCATCTGCAAGGATCTGCTTTTCTCCTCTTCACACGGCTGTTTCTGGAGTCCTTAAGTGACGCCCTGCTTTGAGAACTTATCCCCAGAGATGGGTAGTAACTAAATGTATTTACTAAGTTGCACGTACTGATTTACATTTTGGATTACTTGTTTTAAAAATTGAGACAAAAATTGAGATATTTTTGCTTCTACGCAAGAACATTTGGGAGAAAAAGAGTATTCTTTTTAAATTCTAGGACTAGGACTAGTGTACTTCAGCATTATTATGGTGCTAAATGAAAACAGAATATGTAAAAAATCCCAGGTTTCAGTACCCAAGTGGT
Organism: Brachyalestes nurse; assembly: GCA_037974405.1. Taxonomy (NCBI): domain Eukaryota; kingdom Metazoa; phylum Chordata; class Actinopteri; order Characiformes; family Alestidae; genus Brachyalestes; species Brachyalestes nurse. The sequence continues at coordinate 3,356 of JBBPCY010072822.1, forward strand.
CAGTACCAGCCTCCATGAGGCAATAAGCATGGTTGTTTGAAAAAAGGTATCAAGCATAGTGCAAGAATTAGCTTAGAAGTCAAGATATTGGAGTCAAGAAAAGTTTTGAATGACAAACAGCCCCAGTCAACATACCGATCAGGAGTATCCCCCGTTTCAGACGCCTTCGGTCTGGTTGAAAATCGTCATGATGCAGGCACACTAGTGCAGTCTGCATGGGTTCCCTGTCTTATATGGGTTCCCAGCACTCTAGGACTGGGGTTCTCAACCACTGGGTCGCGAACCACTGTTAGGCCACAAAGGCTTTTGATTGGGCCGCGAATCTAAAATCAAGACAGGCCATTGGTGCGCAATTGGTTATTTAATATCATTTAATGTGGCCCCCCTCTACCACGTCAGCCCCCCTCTACCACATTCATCACTGACCACAGGACCAGACTTTATTTGGCTGATGGTCTGTTCTTACTGTAGCAGTGACACTGACACTGGCAGCTTTGTGGTCAGAGGATGGTGAAGAAAGCAAACTGTGCATCAAGATATGTGCCTTTTCTCTATCCTCGGGGAAGGTCAGTATTACTTGGGGAAATGCCTGTTCTGGCTCTTTTTACTTCATTAGATTAAATGAGATGTGTTTCTTACGGAATTTTATGAATTCACATGACTGGAGGCACCGAGCAGAAACCTGGAACCAAACCTAAACTCTTACCAGCTCACAACTCATTGAGTGGTAGAATGTGAGAAATTGTTCTCTCTGTTGGTGGTCTAGACATCTAAAGTGTTTAACCTTTAGAACTCGTATTAGTAAAATCTGACTTCAGTAAATAATAACGTTGTACAACAGTCTAAACCAGTGTGTGCTCTCCTACACACTCACCATTTGCTGCGTCTGTGGGCGGAGACTAACCTGAACGTTCTATCTTGTATTTGTTTCAGTTTGACCTAAAATAAGAGAAATTTGTTCATTTTTGTCATTAATGGGCTTGTTCTTAATGGACATTTGTGTCTGATGTCATTTTAAAAACCCCAGTAGTAGTTATTACTATTACATGTTTTTTTTTTTAATCTGGAACCAAGCCTGAGCTCTAAACAGCTCACAAATCATTTTTAGAAAACAAATCTTGATACTTTTCCTGCTTTCTTGTTTGCTCTAATGGTCACGTGTGTTTCTGCTGGTGGAAAGAAACCCACTGCTGATACAAATGGATTCAACCACTTTGCATAGGTGTCTATAACCTTTGCACAGTCCTGTATATGTGTGTGTTTCTGTATGTAGAAACTCTGTTTGCCGTCATGCCTGATCACATCATTGAGCTTTTCCTACCACGTGTTCTAGTCAGATGTTTTATTCAGTTTAAGAACAGTTTTGAGCCTAAGCTCTCAGTGGCTGGTAATGGTGGTATGACTAATGTAAGGAGAGCAATGTTGAAGTGGATGAAACCTGAGCACACCACCCAGAGGAGAAGCAGCAGATATTTGTAAGTGTGTGTGTGTGTGTGTGTGTGTTGCCCCAGTGTGCAAAGTCTTCATATGCCACACCAGTGCAGCAGCCAGTGTGAGTGATGGGGTAATGAAGGTCAGAGCTGCTTTTACACTGTGCATCAAAAGTTTGGGGACACTTTCCTACTCATTGAGTGGTTGAATGTAAGAAATTGTTTTCTGTGGTGGTGGTCCAGACATCCAAAGTGTTTATCCAGAGTGTTTAACTATTAGAATTTGTATTAGTAAAAACTGATTTCAGTAAATAATAATGGTGTAAAACAGTCTAAACCGGTGTTTGCTCTCCTACACTCTCACCATTTGCTGCTCTTTCTCTTGTCCGCTCTCCGAACCCCCTCCTTCTGCGGGTTTTCCCCTCCCACTTGTGGGTGGAGACTAACCTGAAGGTTCTCTCACGTTCAGAGATCTTGTATTTGTTTCAGTTTGATCTAAAATAAAATACATTTGTTCATTTTTGTTCTTAATGAGCATGTGTGTATGATGTCATTTTTAAAACCAGAGTAATGGAGATTATTATTACATGTTTTTTTTACTCTAATAACCAAACAAAGCTCAGCATGACGTCTGGCTATATGATGACCATTTACAATTTTGTTGCACCACTCGTGTTCTAAGGGTTAATGCCTCTTTGAAAGTTTTTAAAATGAAATGGTCATGAATGCAGTGCCCAATGCCTGAGGCATTTGTTTAAGACATTTTGAGGTTTTGCCATAAAACTTATGAAAAACTTGCCATAAACGTATGAAGGAAGGAAGGAGCTTTGGCCATAGAACAGCTGAGTAGCCTATTGTCCAATTACTTTTGTTCTGATAAAAATGTATAAAAATGAAAGATTCCTACATTATTAAAGCTGAAAGTGTGCTCCTAGAGCTCATATTCATCATTTAATATCAAATTCAATATAGTGCCCAGCTAAAATAACAATAACAGTATTGTTATCCTTTCAAGGGTCCTTCCTTGGGGGTTCATAGAGCTTTTTATGGTACGAAGGAGTCTTCTGGTGTGAGACTGGCGGTCAGACAGAGCTCCCATGCTGGGAGAGTGGCACCTTTTATTAGGTAGAGTGACAGCTTGTGACAGACTCTCTTACAGACGGATTAATAAACCAGAAATCTACTCAGAAAAGTGGAACAAGTACCCGCGGAGGATCAGCTGAGACCACTCGGAAAAGGACCAAGCATTACCTAAGATGAAGAATATTGTGAATTTCCCAGGGGTGGCTTTAATTGTTTATTTTTTAATTATCTTATTAATATATTATATTTTGTTTCATTTTATTTAATCATCCCCTTTCCCCCAAACCCTTCTTTATATCCCCTCTGTTCATCATTATTTCGGCGCCTCTTCTTTTATATTTCAATAAAAAAGTAATTATAAATAGTTAAAAAAAAACTGCTTTATGAATGTCCAAATATGAATAGACCTGACCGTATTTATAAATAGACATTTATTGCAGTGAGGTGTTTGCAGTTTGTCGGAATAGTCCCCAAGAAAATATGTTTTGCCAGTCATTTAGCATCATCAGCATTGCATAAATAAACCTCAGATGTGTAGATTCATAGTGAATTTGAATAATAAATAAAACAGCAATATTTATGTTGGCTTTTACTATATTTGACTATTTTTGACCCCTGGTCACCTTCATCTATAGAGAAGTGGTACATTTCTCTATTTCCCACCATTTCCCATCAGACCAGTCTGAATGACTTACCACTGAATTATGGAGACATTTAGAAAAATGTGAGAAATTTCCTTTTCTAACAACTTTCTAATTTATGGAGATTTTCACACTCGAGACCCTCTTTATTTTCACACTCGAGACCCTCTTTATTTTCACACTCAAGACCCTCTTTATTTGAGACCCTCTTTCTTTTAGCCCTCCACATTGCAGGTGGTCGGTTAGAGACCAAGACCCATATTTTGATGTACAGTTTGCTTTCTTTGCCATCCTCTGACCACAAAGCTGCCAGTGTCAGAGTCACTGTTATGATAAGAATGGACCATCAGCCAAATAAGGTCTGGTCCTGTGGTCAGTGATGAATGTGGTAGAGGGGGGCTGATAAACTGGACAGGACAACAGATGGGCCACAGTTCTGCATTGTACACCTCAGCCGTGCTTCTATAAGGTAGGTGTAGCTCATTAAGTGACCAACGAGTGGGAGTACAAGGTGTAGGTGTTTCTGATAAAGTGGCCAGTGGTTGGGTGTTTCTGATGTGTGCATGGCTGCTATGTAACACTGACTGTCTCTTCATGGGGCTCCAGCTTCCAGCTTTAAGATTTAAGTCTTCGTGTCTTTGGGCCATCACTTTGTAGCCCTTTTTACTGCATCCTAAAAGATGGTACATCATATGGATGCGTACAGAAAGCCAGAAGGAAGGCATGTATGTGATTTGGGTTTCACATTGTGTTAGATAATCGGATCAGTGAGGTGTTTGGCCTGCAGCCCCTGCTTTCATCTCTCAGCCTCTCGCAGCGCCTCTTCAGCAGAACCTTATGGCTCTTCTTCAGAACCTCGGAGAAACCTCACTTGTCTTTTGGCATTGTTTTGAATGAGGTTTAAAAAGGGCCTTCAGTGCAGCAGTCAGCACAAATATTAATGCATTCCTGAGCAAATGAAAGTCGTCAGGGCGATCCGTCTGCTCAGGATGCTTTTTTTAATAGTCTGACCGCCGTATAACCCTTAGAAATCGTTTCCTCTGACGCTGACAAAAGCACGTTATAATGTGATGAGGTTTTTCACTTATAGTTCACTGAAAGAAATGGTTCTAAGTTCTAAGTAAAACACCTGCAGGCTGGAATCTGCAGTACTGAATATAATTGTAAATATGAAGCCATGCAATTCATCAAGTCATTATGTTATATGTGATATTAATTATGCAACAACATTTCAAAAGATCAGCCAACATACAATTATGGCAAAGAAAACCTTTGACGCATGCTGACCTTGTGTTGTTTTCTCTCTTTTGCAGGGAGGATCCATCCAGAATAGAGATTCAAAGCGCTGTCTCGAGTTGGTGCGGAAGAGTGACGTGGAGCAGGGCTATCAGCTGGCCCTACAGAAGTGCACCGACCAGAAATGGACCATTTCAAACATACAGAAAGGCAGTGCTCTCTGAAGTCGAAACCGCATATGGCACTGGATTCCTGGCAATGGACTGAAAAAAAGACTGAAAACACCTCCTTTTAAATACAAAGGCTGCGTTTAGACAGACAGCAACATTTTTAAAACCAAATTACCCAGTTATAAGATAATCGGTGGATCATTATAAAGCCATGTTCGGCAGTCTGGACATTCTCCACAAGAGGGAGCTATTGGCTACCAAATTGCATCACTGAAAGAGAGGAAACTTACACCAGTGCGACCTTATAAATGTTTACAGGATGTTTATAGTTACAAATTTGGCTGCAAAAGTAAAATTATAAAGGTTTGCAGAAGTTGCTTATGAATATTTAATTCATCATAAAATTATTGTTAGATTACTCAATTATTAATACAATTTTTAAACCAAAAAATCTGATCGGAGAGTTTTTGTCACTGTCTAAATGCAGTCATGATGTGTGTTCTCTACACTAAAAAAGGATTGCACTGCATCCACCTGAATGTGTGCATTATTATCATGTGTGCAAAACATATTACATTAACACAACTTTGATTTTACTCACTTTTGACAGTAATGGGGTTGATTTGATGTGTTTTATTCATGTGGAAATAATGTACACTCTTGAATCAGGGACATTCAGTGCACACTTTTGCCTGACTACTATTTTATGCTACTGAATCCTGTAAGCACCTTGATGTCTGTGTCCCTCATCCAAAGACATCATGAAATATAATATGAGAAATCTGTTTTACACAGAATCGATTTAGCAAGTTGTGGTGGGTTTGTTTCAGAGGGTTTGAGGGGCCTGAATGTATTTTATGATTGTCTGTCATATGTCATATGCCTGTACTGGTTTAGCATTTTTGCTACTATGTAGCATGCATTTGCTACGTCTTCTTCTTTTTTGTGTAAATGTATTTTATTTTGGACCTTTTTTTTACCCCACTCTGGTGTCTCAGGTTTGTGGCTGAAGCATATTATCATATTAGGTTACACTGTTTTTGACAAGCTTGTGTCTACAGAAGGATATTTTGTAAATGTAAATAGTATTTATAAGCACTTTAATAAAAATGTGAAAGAAAAAAAGCGTTCTTTAGTGAGTATGATGCTTTGGCGTTCACACAGGTAGTCCGTAAATACGACGCCAACGGCATAAGCCCAAACACTCGTCTACATTTTGTAACGTTTTTATGAGAGTGAGCGCCGTAAACACCAAATGTCGTACACTTCCAGTCAAAAGTTTGGACACACCTTCTCTTTCAAAAATTTGCTTTGTTTTTATTATCGGCTACATTGTAGATTAATATTGAAAACATCACCTATTGCTCTGATGACAGTCTTGGCATTTTTTCAGTCAGATTCATGAGGAATCGACCTGGAATGGTGTTTAATTAACAGATGTTCTTCGTCAAGAGTTCATTAGTGGAATTTCTTGCCTTCTCAATGTGTTTGGGATCATCAGTTGTGATGGTGGGGTTGGTACACAGTTAGTGATCCTATTCCACTACGGTTCTACTCCACATTATGGCAAGAACCTCTTAACTAAGTAAAAAAAAACAACAGTCCATCATTACCTTATTACAGAACATATTCTGGTTTGTTTAACTCGTTTTTTGTTTACTGCATAATTCCGTGCGTTCCCTCATCATTTTGTTTGTTTTCAATATTAATCTACAATGTAGAAAATAATAAAAACAAAGAAAAAACACTGAATGAGATAGTGTGTCCTTTTGACTGGTAGTGTATGTCGAGACTGTCGTAACCTGAGGACCCTATTTATATCAACATCGGCTTTTCAGCCAAGTTACTGCCAGCAAGTTACACACCTTAACAGATCCTACTTAAGCTGTAAGTCAGAGGTTAAAGCATAAGTAAGGTAAACGTGGAGTTAAGAGGGTAAGTGCCCGAAGGTTTCTGACCACAAGACCACTGTTGGCTGGGTGGTGGACTGCTCTGGACCTGGCAGTGACTCTGAGCTGTGGACAAACCCTGTACACTCCCACCAGTGCCCCCCACACAATGCCTCTACCATGTCAGTGTCAGTGCTGTGCTGAAAATGTTCCACCACCTACACAATATCTGGCAGCCGTCCCATGTGGCTCCATCTCCATCCACTGACAGGATCTCATAAATTGGCGTTTCCAATAAACTGGCCAGTGTATTTTGTGTGCCTTACATATGGTCAGGTGGCTCGCCTCTGTTTGTAGGTCTTTTCTCTTCGGCTGCTCATAAAATGAGCTTTATGGTGGGCAGAGATTGAAGATGCTTCTTAGCGGTGCAGAAAAAATAATTTTCTGCTCAATGAAAACCGCATCCCCTCACAGTGCAGTATTCTGACACGCTGGGGACGAAACCCGCCACATTAATCAAAAGCCGATGATGGCTCGTGTACCTAACCGGGCCTGATTCCCCCAAACCCATCCTAGCATAAAGATCATTAGAAGATGGTGGAGCAGAAATGACTTTGCGCTAAAAGTTAAGATGAGTTTAATGCTCCGAGGCTTTGGGGAAAACGGGAAAGAGTGAGAACAGGCCCAAAACTGTTTAACCCTTCAGCTCCAGCAGAATCACCTCATGCAGAATGAATGTGCTAAACTCTGAGAGTAGAGTACTGAGAGCAGGAGCCCAGAGGAGTATATTAACATCATTAATGTTACTAGGTCCCTTACTTCCAGTGAAGGACAATCTTAATGCTTCAGGACACTAAGACATTCTGGACGACACCATGCTTCCAACTTTGTGGACCCAGTTTGGGGAAGAACCTTTTCTATTCCAGCAGGACTGTGTCCCAGAACAC
>JBBPCY010072823.1:0-10751 GCA_037974405.1 Brachyalestes nurse
TAACATTACTTATTATTGCTATCTAAAAGCTCGCACAACTTCATTGCAAACTTTCAATTGTAGCTAATAAACCGTTTGCATACCTCAATATGCTTCCGTAGATTAGACGGAGAGTTTTTGTATGCTGTAATATAGTTTGTTTTAGGCAAACATGGCACCAGATATGATAAAACGATATGAATCTTTTATCTTTTCCGTAAACTTAAACAACGACTCTAAATATGGTCATGGATGCAGCATGAAGAGTCGCCGTTTCCGTCTCCATCCATTCTCCCGCCACTGACTGACCATGTTTAATGCTGGCGTCGCAGTGTTACAGCGTACAGACGTGACGTAACACTACTGGTGATTTCTGAAAAAAAAACAATCATGTTTTAGAAAAGTGAGACGGTAACACCCACTTTTGTAACGAGTAACAAGAACCTTGATAGAAATGTAGTGAAGTGAAAAGTACAGTTTTGGCTTTCAAATGTAGTGAAGTGGAAGTTATAAGATTAAAAAAAAGACTACTCAAGTGAAGTACAGATACTCAAAAACTGTACTTAAGTACAGTAAATGTAAATGTACTTCGTTACTGTCCACCTCTGGGAACAGATGTATACAGGTATTTGGTTTTGGTGTGTCATGTTAGATAGATGGATGGATGGATGGATGGATGGATGGATAGATAGACAGATAGATGAATACATTTTAATCAATATTACTGTGAGTAACCCAAAGAGATTCAAATAAACCAAACAGTGAAACACCACAAGTTGGTCTTGGTTTATTATTTTTTCCCTTGGTTTGCTATAAATGTTTCCTGTGGAAATAGGATCCAGGCTGTCGAGGACGTCTTCCTACACTCTTAGATGACCTTCTTGAATATTTAAAGCTGAGGAAATGAGATGTGCTAAGTCTCCATCCTCCTTCACGGTTCACACTCCTTCATTCCTTGATATGTGTGTGTTGATGGTGCAGCAACAAGAGTGTGGTCATTCACTTCTCGTCAGAAGTTTGGGAACACATTTATTATTTTTCTTTGTGGTTTTTATAGTAACCTTTTAAAATATAATCATTTCTATTTGTCAGTAAAACTATATTACATATGGAAATAAAGTCGAACCCTACTGTTATGTTTAAGAGACTGATACAATAAATGAAGGTCTGGACAGTTAACCAGAACACTTTACTTTACTTTACCCTTTACTTAACTATCAGTTGTATTCAATACAGAGGTGCACAAAAAGCAGTTGACTATCATAAAAACACAGTGGAAAGTGGTATTGTCGTACACAATTTTCTCTCTTTGTTGTAATGTCAGAACTCATTATCCCTGAGACTTTTCAGGGGTTTAAACCACCTTTGGGGCAAAACCAGTATGTTTTCCTAAAAGTTTATAGAAGAAAACTGTCAAATCAGTATTTAGGCAAAACCTCCTCTTCATACCAAGAAAGACACTTTGATAAACACGAAGCTTAGTCCTGAAGCTAAATATAACCAAAGCATTAGAACACAGTAGCTTTACCCTAACTAAACCTTTGGAGAAGTTTAAATCCAACATAACCTGTCAAATTCCCTAAACTTTTGAAAAACAGCTTAATGATGGGAGCATAATGTCATAGAAAGTGTGTGGATGTGCTAGCTGGGACTCTAGATGTGCCGGTAATAAAACTAACAAGACATTTGTGTACCAGCGTACTGAAAGCTAATCTTTTTGTGTATTCTTCAGTGCTCCTGTTCCTGTTGGTTTTAGCCACTGTGCTGAAGAGGTTTTTCATAAGTGCTTTTCAGGGGTGTTAAGAAGTGCCTTCCCAGTGATGATGGGAAGGAATCCTGAACAAATGTGTCTACATTTTTTTTGTGAAAAGTGCTGTCTGGTGGTGTCTGTAAAATTGGCAGGGGTCAAAAATCTTTCATCTAAAAAAATGGACAAAAGTATGAACAAACTTCAGGCTCCTGCTGTTTTTGCTGTCTGATGTACTACTGTCCATGTTTGTAGATGCATGCAAGTCTTACATTGTCCAACACTGTAACAGTTTTATTTGACATTACTTAGCTCTCAACTTCACATGGTTTGAGGCAAATATAATGATTTTGGCTTGCAGTATATTCGATGCTAAGTGATGTGATAAATGTTCAATTTTCAGTTGCCTCATAGCTCAAGCACAAAAACTAACCCATCCATTATCTGAGATGCCTATCCCTAAGCAGGGCGCTGGACAGGATGAAAGGTCGTGAAACACTTTGAACAAGTCATCAGTCATCACAGACAGACACTCAGACTATAGGTACAATTTACCATCTGATGTCTTTGGACTGTGGGAGGAAACTGGAGTGCCTGATGGAAACCCACACAGACACGAAACCCACACAGACATAACATTCAGATATCAGCCAGATCTTGACTGATCAAGTATCTGGCTACAAATTAGGTCATTTTGAGCTATCACTGTACCTAAAGCCTTCTTTTTTGTGTGCAGGTTACAAAAGCTGTTAGCTGCCTAAAGTTTGAGTAAAAACTCACCACAACATTGTGTGATCTGGAATATGATCGAACAAGCTGCCACTCGCACAAATTACAGTCCACTTTATGGCCTCAGATCATATTTGACTTTGGGATAGTTAGTTATGAGGAATTAACCTCCAAGTAGATGACTGGACATTTTAATGGATGTGTTTGAGAGACACTTACTAGCACATAACTGACACCTCCAGCCCATAACTACTAGAGCTTGAATTCATATGACACTACTTGACCTGTAGCAACTCAAAAACTTGGTGAATTGTGTTTTGGATGATTTAAATTCCACTGTATCCCTTTACTGGAACATCAGGCACCGTTTTTGTTAAAAATAGATTGGAAAAACTAGACACACTAGGAAAACTTGGGAAGTTTCTATGTTCTGCTATCCGACTGACACTGATTTACACTTTTCTAGCATAAAACCAAGCAATTAAAAATTCTAACATAGCAGTGCCATCTGCAGTTGGTAGAACTCACTTAAGGAATGTGGGTAATACAAATGTGATTTGTTGAAAACAAAGTTGAAATTCAACTGACTTGTCCAACAGTCTCGTAAATCCACTTTGACCAGTAAAACGTTTATAGCTAAAAATCTTACTTACAGCACAATTAGTTTCACAGAAACTATAAAACACAAAATATCATTTCCAGTTTTATTGCAGAACCTTTATTTGTAACTGGTTGCCAAATCGTCAAGGATGTTAATATTAATCACGCTATAAAAAAGTACTCCAAAAACAAAACATTTCACATTATGCACATAATAAAACTGCAGTGATTTTACTGCAGCATTATTCAGCAGCCAAGCTGTGAGTGGCTTTATTATCTATGAAAACAAAAAAGATTAGTATCAGAAATAATGCTTATTGTTACAGTTGGAAACAAATGAATCGGTACGTTGCTAATTCTTAACTCCTAAAAAACAGTCATAAAAATATTGTGTGCATTAAACAAATTCAGAATAGTCTACTTGAAGTAGTCCGGTGAAGAGAAACTAGAGGGCTAGAGGACGGATGACATAATAATAAAGTCAAACAGACTCTTAAGGATAAAGGATCAAGCAGGATCATGCAGTCTCACAGTATATATGGTTGCTGTCCATCTAAAGCAATATCTAAAATAAAAAAATCTGTGATGGATGAACCGATTAAATTGCTCCAGAAGTACTTTTTTAGATCTTGGTTTTAGTGCTTTAGTATACTGTTAAATGCTCACCTCTTATAAAGTTACCATTTTTGTTACATATCCAGAAAAATACAAGGTTTTTTTTAAAGTTTAATTTTAAAACAATTTGTTGGATTAAAAAAATAAAACATTTGTGCTACATTTTTGTATAACATGATTTTTATTATTTTAGGTCATTTTTGCTTTGGTTAAAAAGCTCTGAATTTGATTTTTAACAAAACATGAACACTGAACATCACAGTATATCTTTAAGGTTGTTCCTGTCCCATGAGATACGCTGCAAATAACCTTCAGCAGATAGCAGCAGTGATTAAAGATTTAACAGATGCTGCAGGAGAGTGTTTGATGGCAGTCAGGCAGATTTCTTTTTACCACAGTCCTATATGGAAAAATGTTAGGATGTGGAACGTTTGGTTTATTGGTATACCAGCAACACAGAGGTGCCTTGTAATACATTCTTGCACTGGATTACACGACTATTGCACCAAACAAGAGTGGTGGCATGTTCATCTGTGACTCATTTTGATCACAATTTGAACTGAACTGTCTTCAGTCTGAACTGAATTTTTACATTTTTATTATTTAATCTGCCTCCTTTTGCTCGCTGTTTTTTTTCTTCTGCTTGTGCTGCACAGGGTGTAAACATACAGGCCACTTCGTTCTGTTTTCTTTCTTGTATCATAGTTATAGTTAAAAAACGTATTTGTGTTAGTCATCCTTTTAGCCCTTTATCGGTGGTCCGTTTGTGACGGCAGAGCCACTCTTGGCTGGATATTTCTGGGTGGTGGAACGTTCTCAACCGAGCAGTTCCTCTGACGTGTAGAAAAAGCAGCAGCAGCGCTGTTCTTGATACATTTGGACCAGAACCACGCCCAATACCATCTCAGTGTCAGTGCTGTGCAGTCCATCACTGTCCTTCACAAAAAATCAGAAGAACATCGGTGGTCCTATGGTGATCCTTTTACATTATTGAACTGGGTGGAGGGGGTCACAAATTGTGCAGCAACAGAGGAGCTACACTCTGTAGTTGTTAATGTATTCAGTGGTCCTGCATAGTAGGTCCCAGATTGATAGGTTTCAGATAAGATGCATCACGAGTGTAGGCTCAAGGTGTTTCTGGTATAGTGGGACCCTGGCTGTGCTGAGAGAAAGAACAATAACGTTTCTCTTGAAAACGCTGAGCTTTCAGAGCCGTGTGCATTCCATGTGCATTTAGACCTATGAATCATTTTTGAATGAGGGCCACTGTCAGTGAATGACTCTCTGTGGGCCTTTAGCAAACTCCATCACACTGCCTGCTAGAATCATCTCTGAAGAAAAATCTCAAGCCCTCAGCCAAGATGTTGTTTCTTTTGGGGAATTTCAGTGTGTTTAATGTGTTTTCAGGTCTGTGATTCACAAGAGGCTGAATTTGTCAGAAATGATTCTGTCATATTGAGCCTCCAGTTCTGAAATAGGATGGAACTTTGGGTTGTTCTGATAAACACATTTTGGAGTTTCAGTGGTGGATTTAGAAGGCCTGCTAAAGTGTTTTTGACATGCTGTTGGGGTTCAGGGAGGTGTTGGGGAGTGGATCAGTTCATATTTATTTTGTCTCCTCAAAATTGTACAGTCAGAAAAAACGTACTTGCGAGTTGAAGAAGATCCTACACTAGTGGAAAAGCTCCTATAAACGTTTCTTTTTGTACTGTTATTTTAAAAATATAGACAAAAGTATACACAAAATACAGAAATAGGATTTTCTGCTGAACTGTTGCTTTAAGGAAAGATTGCTCTTGGCTGAACCGTCCTCTTATTTCCACGACAAATCAGAGATAGATGAACAGTCCTGCAGGCCAAAATCACACCAGATTGTAGCTCTTCCTCTCAAACAGAAGTTTGAGGAGTGTATTCTCTCTTTTTCCTCATCCGTGCAGTTTGAACAACATGCTGTAATTAGACTGCGTCTGCCTCTCACACCTCCGACATGCTCACCTCCCTTCTAATCAACACTTTTCAATTTGTGTTCTGACTGACGCTTACAGAGTAGCATGTGAATCCGGAGTCTGCCAGCAGTCTGGATGACTTCAGGATTCAGTGAATATTCTAGATTCCAGTACTACAGTATTGGTTCAGAGGAGATCTAGAATCACATTAAGAATTTCAGGAAAGCAAACAGAATATTAGGACCAAATTAAGGATTCTACAACAGTTGTACACTGCAAAATGCCCTTCTAGAAATAAGCTTAATATTCCTAAATCTAGTCAAATTGTCTTGTATTGAGCAAATAACACAGATAGCAACATAATATAACACATAATAACACATAAAACATTTCTTCCCCCCCCCAATATCCCCAAAACACACATAAACAGCCAACTGGCCACTCGTGCTCATAGGAGTACAAGTTCTTAAAACATGATGATAAAATAAATGATTGTCTTAAATCATGGCAGCAGAAGCGTTCTTGTTTTTAGTATTTTTTAATTTAAAATCTTTTTTTAAATCAGCATATGCTATCTAATAGCAGGTTATGTAACAGTATTGTTACATTGTGTATTACTACAAGACCACCTTACACAATGACAGACCAAAAGACAGCAGAAACACAGTTAGGGACAACAGAAGAACACAAAGTAAAAATACTAAATAAAAAAAATAGTAACATTCTGCTGCTGACACCAAATAGACTGCAGTTGCTGGTTTGGAATAATATTCCAGGGGAACAAATTTTAAACAACATCAACAAACATCTGGTTAACCTTTTGTTAACAATTTTGTCAGAGAGGGAGAAAGAGACTCACTCAAGGAAGGCCATCCACTCACCAATGGATTTTTTGTAAGGAGAAGCTGAATCTTGGTCGTGGAGAGGGTCATTGTAAACTATTATCTTTTTTTGTCAAGCTCGTGAATAACAATAAATGTTTTTTGTTATTCACAGTCAATTGCTGTTGTTTCCTAAGATTCTTAAATTGAGAAGTGATCTCAGTCTTAAAATAAGGAAAACAATCTTGTTTCTTTGCTGGAGTAATTTGCAAACTCTCACCATACCTTGTTTCATACCTAGCTGGAACATCTTATTAAGAAAAGATGTTACTTTCTTAGAAATCCTTTTTTGCAGTGTAAGAATTTTAGGTCCCCTAAAAGAATTACAGAGGCCCTTTTCCATAGCCATACAGGAACTGTGCTGTACCTAATATGTGCCGCAATGACATGCTTTGATTTTCCGCTGTATCTCAACACGGTAACCATGTTTCTGACGCGTTAGCAGCACAATTCTCTTCCCGCAATTTATGTCCGGTCATCCCAAAACCGCGTCCATGGAGTCATACCAGCCAAAAGTTTTTCTATCAAAGCTGCTTTTGATATTGTGGTATTTTGTTATTTATAGTCTTTGAGTTTTTACATTTTTCTCGACATTTTTTTGCTATGCAATGAATACCCAGCTAACTTGTTTTTGATGTGCTGGTACACCATTATTTTTCTCAAAGGATTAAAGATCTTCAGCCCAAACAGATAGTAGGGCTTGGACTTCCCAGTTGTTAATTTGCATGTCCATTTTTATTATTCTGTGCAGATAGTAAAAACACTGTGGCATCTTTCCACGATGTGATGACAACATTTGGTCCAATTAAAAGCAGTGATGCTGTTGGCTTGGCTGCGGCCCACTTTGGGCCCCGCTATCTGATAGAATGCTCTCAATAATTGAATATTTTTTTTATCTATGTCTGGGAAGGATCCTGATACAGATACATTTTTAAACACAAGTGCCCCATAACTTTTAAACTGGCTTTAGAATGAAGTTACTTGGCATTGGTTCTGCTGGCATGGTTCTATTACATCTTACTTCATTTTTCCACCATCATGGGGCCCCTGAGCAGGATAACTCTAAGCACCTTTTAGGACTTGTTATACAATCCCCAAAGGGTCAAATCTTTTTTGCTTAAGCACACTTAACGCCACAGTTTTTTTCCTTTACATGCCCAGTGCACCACAGTTGTGTGTGGAGGAATTTGCGTGTGTGTGTTTGTGTTGCATCAGGGCTGAGGATTCTGGCTGATTCTCAGACATCCTCAGGCGGTGCAGGCAGCACGACGATGGAGCTGGATAATAAGCTCTGGACTGCAGGAGGGAAAAGTCAATACATGTAGTGAGACCCCCTCCTACACGCTAATGAAACACCCCGGCTGCTTTTGCTTCCTACGTCCGCTGCATCACGCTTGGTGAGAACAGAGCCGCGCCACTATAAGCTAGCATGATGCAATCTTTCACCTTTGACCTGCACAACCAGGTCACAGTGTGAAAGCTTTGATACTGAGCATTTCAGAATCCTACGGTGCACGGCAGGAACTGTGTGTGTGTGTGTGTGTGTGTGTGTGTGTTTTCTTGGCACCGCAGGGGATCTATAATTTGATTTTACTGCTTGCTCTCTTATGAGCCTTCGAGATTAGTCACAATCAATAGGTTAAAAATCTTCATATTCATGAACAAAATTGTTTGGACTGTGGCTTCTACTGTAATTGTAGAAGGACTCAGCAATACCACGTTTTATCTTTTCAGTTTACATGAGTAATCAGGGATATTTTAACATGTTTCAGATGTTTGGTTTTTTTTAATTAAGAAAATGCACTCCCTGGCCACATAATTTGAAATCCGTCTCTTATAGTTCCACTGTGTTTACGCGTAGTATGTGTTTGCCATCTTCTAGCCCTTCATTAACAGTCAGTATCACTGAACTGCTCTTGGCTGGACATCGTTGGGTGGTGCAATAATCTCAACCTGGCAGTGGCACTGACATGTATAAAAATGTCAGGAACATCAGTGTGTCTGATACACTCTTACTTTTGACCAGATGTTTGCTAGAAAATGACAGGGTTGTTGGAGAATGATGGTGTTTGGCGGAGAATGATTGTGTTTGGCAGAAAAGATGATGTTTGTTGGAGATAACTGGCTCTTATTGTCAGAGCGATGGCATTTGTTAGATAATGATGGTGTTTGTTGAAGAATAATGAGACTTGGTGAAGAAAGAAGACTTTGTTTGAGAATGGTGATTTCTGGTGAAAAATGATGGTGTTTTTATTGACAGAATAATGTCATTTGTCACAGAATTATGGTGTGTGTGGGAGAATGATGGTTTTTGGTTCTGGAATTATGGTATTTTGTGGAGAGTAGTGTTAGAGGGTTTTGTTATACTGGGAGTTGCCAAGTCCATGTCTGAGGCCATGGCGCTTCGCATTTGATTATGAATATCTGTGTGTGTTGGTTTGTGTATAAGAGCTTTCCAGAACTTTCCACCCTGTAACACCAGTGCCTCCTCATCTTTTCTCCAGACCCATTATGGACTTGGGCTTTAGGACATTCAGGTGCTGAGACATCCAATTACTCAGCTCTAATTAAGCCAGCCCAGCGAGGCTCAGATCAATAACACTGTTATTGCAGTGATCTCTCTGTCGCCATAAGCTTTACCTGGACCCAGTTCTCTCTCAGGAAAGACTGTCTTGCCTGGAGCAAAGAACATACTGTGTTTCCCCACAGAGTGTACAGGAAGTGTTCCTTATTGAGTTTTCAGCACCTATATATTTAATACCAGCTACAAACTGCCTGTCACTCAAATGTCTTAGGACACACACTCGTATGAAAGCCAGTGTGTTTTTGTGGTTCGAGCTTGACTGACCCATTCTGTTCACTGTTTGCACCCTGCCTTCCCCAAGAGATCTTTCATTTATTATCGCCTGACAACACTGACGAATAAATTTTTAATTCCGCCACCACCGCCCCCACTCCCAACCCCAACCCCAGCAACATCCTGCAAAGGTTGCTTGCTTTGGGGATATTTCAGTGAAAAACACCAAAATTAACACCAAAAACAGTCAGAAGTTTGGCCAGACGTTTGGTCAAATTGAGCACTAAGGTGACTATAGGCACACATTCTCTACAGAGAGAATATTTATTCTCACAAATTGCAATGCACAGTTACTGTTTCTTTGTTGCATTTAACATATATGGAAATATACACATAAAAACATAAAATGTGGCCTGTGCAAATGTTACAAATAAATGGAAATTATGCTCTAAACTACATTTAAGCGTGTTGTTGTGTCTGTAGAGAATGTATAAACTTATTATTAGAAAATCAAGAAACATGTCATTTGACGGGGGTTGTTCAAACATTTGCATATGAGTTTACATGTTAATGCAAAGAAATGCTTTAGTTATATTAGACGTTTATACCTCACCCAGGCACACAGTGCAAATTTCATGCCTGAATAAAACACTTGCCTCAAACTGTGCTGATTTGTAAGTATTCTCTAATGAACTTAGCAATACTGTGTATTTTTGTACACAACATTATGTCACACAGTGTCAAAAACAACATAGGCAAGTCTGTTTAAGATTACTTAACAGCTTAACAATTACTTAATATGGTTTTTGTCAGCTGGTGGAAATGTATAAGCTTTGTAACCCTTGCAAATAGTTGCTATATATAACACAGAAAGATAAAATTGTTGACGCTGCTTAAGACAAATTTTACCTCTTAGGAATGCATATACACTGCATGCATACAGGTATGCATACACAGATATACATTTTAAAACAAACAAGCTTAAACATACCCTTTTGTATACATTTTTGTATTTGTATGTATTTTCATATTATTTGACATATCTGCTCTATAGCATTCTACATTTTGACCTTTACAAGCCAAAACCATGGTTAAATTAATATAGGCAAATGCTGCTGCTGCATGGCTGTGCCTATAGAAATAGCCTCTGAAGTGTGTAAAGCTAAATAAGAACTGTTGGGTTTTGTTTGCTTGAGTTTGTTTGTGTAGATTGATAAGGATATAAAATGCACAGTAGGGCGATTCTGCTGGGGCCAAAGAGGAACAGGCTGGATCATTTGGATCTTCCAGGGCAGACCTGCTGCTGTAATTGGCCTGTCTATGACTCCATGGCATTTAAATCAGACTCTATCAATTATCCATCTGCTGAGAGAGGGAGCATGTGTGTGTGTGTGTGTGTGTGTGTGTGTGTGCGTGTGTGTGTGTGTGTGTGTGTGTGTATGTGTGTGTGTGTGTGT
>JBBPCY010072824.1:0-10750 GCA_037974405.1 Brachyalestes nurse
ATCTTACTATACCATGTTCTCTGTGCACATGGTATGCCCTTTTTATATCATAGTTATGATTTCTGTATTTGTGTGAAGGTATGCAAAATATATCCGGATATTTTTTTAAAGCATTATTTTTTGCTTACTTTAAAAAAAAAAAAAAGACTTGAGTATCAGATTTGCAATAAATTTACAATATCTGTATCGGTATCGGACATAAAAAAGTGGTATTGTGCCATCTCTAGTAGAGAACATAGAGTATGTAGCTGTAAAATAACATGGGTTTAATACATTTTGTCCCAATTTATTGATTTCACAAAATAGTGTATCGTCTCATGTTTTGTACCTATATTTATCTATTGAATACCTATTGAATATTTATGCTGTTGCACTGGATTCTGATCTTCCATGCAGTAAATAAGGCACAGTTCATAGTTTTTTGGATTTTATAGGGGTTCATTACTGTAGTTAAAGATGTGTGTCAAAAAGAGAAGGTTGAAACATTTTACAGTCTACAGAATATCGTGGATTATTTAAATGCATTGTGCAGTCTGTCATGTTGATCATGCATAGCTGACTGATTCATGAATAGAAAGTCTCTGCTCTTTGAGATGACTGTGGACATGAAGGGAGTCTGTCTGTCTGACCTGTGGCCATTGCTTGACCCTTACGTCATGGCTGGTCACTCACTGCTCTGGCTGCCATGGACCAGGTGACCTGTCACCAGCATTTATGCAGAGAGGCCTCCACACAGCCAGCATGTCTCAACCATTGCTGAATACCAACAGAATTCTATTGTTATTGATAACTATGCCTGTCGCTATACAGTACATCTGATCAGGTATCTGGGCTGGCCTTCAGATTAAGACTTACTCTAGGTTCCTTCATTTGAACATTTGAATTTGATGTACTTTGCACATATATCACTGCAGGTTCACTCTGAACTCTTATGTTACTATTGCTTTATTCTTATTCACTTGATTAGAACTGAGCATCCTTTTTTGTGGAATCCATACTGAGTCGGGGTTAATGTGTCAGCATTTGTTTTTTTTTTTGTTTTTTAAATACATGTGGAATCGACCATTTTATTCAAGTACAATTTTTCTAGGAAAACGAAACACTTATCCAAATATATATTCTTAACAAAACTTCTCTGAACAGTTATGTGAACTTTGTATTTTGTTAAACCTCCCTTTGCCAACATACCAACAATAGGTCTTCTTCTACTATACCTGATAAGATTTCATCATACAAAGCAATTTGAGACGACACCTCATTACAGAATCTCTTCAGATCCTCCCAGGGCGTAGGTCTTCTACTTTTACCTGCTTTTTTTCAGCTCACCCAAAGTTTTCAATGAAGTTTAAGTTAGGGGACTAAGATAGCCTTGTCAACAGCTTGATTCTGTGGTCATCGAACCATTATGTATTGATCTAGTAATTTGTTCTTGAATTATGGTCCTGCTGAAAGATCCAACCATGATTTAGCTTTTTGGCAGGGGCCACAGATCTTTATTTAAAATAAAGCATGTATATTGTTACTTTTAAATGGTCTTAAACACACATCTCATTTACAAAAAACAGACTTTAGTGAACCAAAATGGTACTTAATGTACTTAATAGTCCATGATGCCATGAATCCTACTTAATGGTCCATGATGTACTTAATAGTTCATAATGCCATGTATTCTAACCAGCCACAAAACCTCACAGATTGGCACTACAGCGTGGCACAATCATCTAAGAATTCATCTGTCATCTGGAAGATTGCGAATTCGCTCCCCAGTGATGCTACAGCCATCTGTGGCTGGAGGTCTAAGACAGTGGGTATGGTGGCCCCCTCTCCCTGCATCTCTCAGTGGAATAGTGAGTTGCCCTTGTGATCAGAAGGTTGTGGGTTCAAATCCCAGGACTGCTAGTGGAACCATTGAGGTACACTTGCACAAGGTACCGTCTCCACACACTGCTCCCAAGGGCGCCCCCCCATAGGTGGCTCCCCAGTGCTTCACTTGGTGAATGGGTTAAATGTAGAGAAAAAATTTGCACTGTGTGGTGTGGTGTGTTCACGCATTAATAAAAAGGGCCACTTTTCTTTAGCCAGCACATGTCTGTTATCTGCTGTAACAAAACTGGCAGTTAGTGCTGTCCTCAATAGACTTGTAGTCAAGACCAAGACACTACCAAGACCAGAGGGTGTCGAGACCAAGACAAAACCAAGACAGACCGAGTCGAGACCAAGACAAAGTCGAGACAAGACCGAGACCGAAAAAAAAAAAAGATTCCCTTAACTTTTGTGTGCTATTGAGGACTGACATGACGGTACTGACTGGTCCCAGAGTCATCTGACAAAACAGCTAACACCTCCAACAACTGTCTAAAGAATGGGAAATATGTAACTGATTTCAATTATACTTCATTTGTAGATGGAATTGTAACATCAAATTAAAGATACATAATTATAAAATGGAAATTGCATCATGTCCCATCGTACTTGCCAAATTACACTATGATATCAACTTCGCTGAAATGGATTAGGCCTGTTAAGTCAACACAATGTGATATCCACTATGTCGATCTGAGACAGCAAGACCAAGACAAGACCGAGGGATCCGAGACCAAGACAAGACCAAGACCAAGACCAAAGACTATTGAGACTGTGACAAGGCCAAGGCCAAGACATCTAACTGTAGTCCTCCAAGCACGACAAGCTGTCAGATGTATTCAGCGACAGTATTCAACAAGCTTCAGTGGCGCTTCACATGTCTCACATCATATGCTAACCTTCACTGTCCCAGTGTTGGTGGTATTGTGTAATAGGGGAGTCCTAGCTAGTGAGTGAAATTGGAGATGACTAAATTTAGGCAGAATATCAGTGGAAAACAAATCACAGATCCTCTGGAATACTGCTCAGTGGGTGTGAAGTTCTTGTCTGCACGCTAAAGGTGCCAGAAATGGGTCTTTGCATGACTCCTTAAAAGAACCATTTTTGCCCCCTAAAGAAGCATTTAATTGGATAGCTTTTAAAATAAATCTGCAAGTGTGAAGAACAATTTTACTGCATGTAATGTGAAACTTCTTGGAAGAACTCTTAAATTGGTAAGGATCCATTAAATTATGTGCAGGGTATTTATACCTTAGCACATCTTATTTACCAATAATGTAAAGGCATTTACAAGAAAAGTCTTAAGTGAACTTAAATGGTTTTTCTATGGTATGGAGCCCTTGGACAATAATTATGGAGTTCACAGTAGCATGACTCAGTGTAGGACTTCATTAGATTCATGTAATGTAAATAGGCAATTCATTTTTCATGGAAGAATTAAAGAGTCAATTAAAGAGCAAAGAATGTTATGCATGTTGAAACTTTGGATAACAAGTATTGGTATTGGTTCTAGGGTGTAATTTGTTTTCACTTTGTCCACATAATGTGAACTTCGGGCTTGTGAATGACAATAAACAAATTGTGAACAGTGCACCTAACATTAAGTTCCATTATTTTCTAACACTTGTTCTTTATATATACAGTGCACACACCTTTACTGAAGCCCATTTAACTGCTATACAAAAATAGATTTACCATAATTATCATCATAACACTGGATCTCAGACTCTGCACGGACTGCACATATATAATATATATTCTCATATTCACACGTTGCCTCGTTTTATTCCTCGACTCTTTATATATCTGTTTTTAGTCTTTTATTTTGTCATCTTCAAAATAAATAAATCTTTTAGGAAATTAATTCATCCTAGATTCCGCAACATTAGTGTAATTAGTTTTCTGCTGGAGGCTATAGATGTTATATAATCTGGTATTTTCTCAGAATGTTTACTGTACTGTATAAGTCTGGAATATTATATTTTCACGATGTTATTTTGCAGGACCAGTGCCTTTTGTCTAAGGCTTTATTAATCCACATGCACTTGAATCCTATGGGCCTTATTCTGTTGTCTTGGTAACCATCAGCTGGCCTTTCCTCTCTACTGGGCTGGAAAGAATTTTGTCCCTTTAACTTGATCAGGGTTGCTGGTGTGGTTTGCTGTCCAGGCAGTAAAGGACAAGCCTCTCTTGATATGGAAACCCAAAATGTCCCCATGCACTTTAAATATCAGAGGAACATGCTCGTTCCTGTGGCTGGAGCAGATGCTAAGTCTGAGGCGGCCTTGTTATCATTCCTGATCAGATGCAGAAACCAGCTGGGTACATTCCTAAATGAGAAACATTGAATTATTTATCCTGCATGGCATCCTTCATCAGATCCTTTAAATCAGGTAGCAGTGGCGTGTGAGAGAAGCTTCTCTGTTTATAATTGATGGCTCAACGTATGAGGAAGCTGTGGCCCCTCCATCTCCACCTTAGCTTGCCTAGAGCTGACTGAAGATGAGTAGTTTAACACGCAGGCCATGGCTGGGCTCCCGCCCTCCAGTCACCACTGAAATATGTGATTGTATAAGCCCTGGGATTTACAGTAAAGATCTGATTTTTTTTTTTTTCTCCTCCGATACTGATTCGATTCAAGATTTGTGTCTCTCGCTGACTTAGCTTCTTTGCTAGATAAAAGTGTGTATGAGTTTTGCTGTCATACTATACAGGCCTGCTCCAGAATATATTTTTAACATGGCAAACAGTACTGTGGCTGGATCACACTCTAACCAAAATAAATATAAACATTCAAAGGATGCTAAAGCACCAGTGTGGAGATGGTCATACAGCAATAGTCTTAGGACTGTTCTCATATTTAGTTACATTATAGAGTCATTATAGTCCATTATATTTTATGACCATGACAGCATCAAATGTAGATGTTTGTCATGTTTGACCCATATCTGATCCGTTTAATAAGGTTAATACCTCTATTGATGTCAATTCATTATATCAGTTTTGTGTATCACTAATTTTGTGCTTGCCCATTCAGTGCCTCTTTTAGAGCCCAACAACCGTAACTGTGGTGACCAGCATTGATTATGCCCGCTACGCTTTGAACAGAGAAAACAGAAATCCATTGTACTGCACTTGAATATAATAAGGATTCGAACAAAATAGCAGCTGCATTGTATTGACAAATCTCTCCCAGGACAATTTTTCACTTAGTGAGAATTTACTAGACAAAGGAATAAAAAGTAGTGATTCGTAGTCGCAAAAATCTGTATGGTACACGTACACCATCAGTGTGCACCAGGGGCAGCTGGTGGCCTTCGGGCAGCTGGAGGCCTATTGTTTAGGGAGTTGGCCCTGTCATCAGAAGGTTGTGGGTTCGAATCCCAGGACTGTAGTTGCACCTCTGTGGTACTCTTGAGCAAGATACTGTCCCAACACACTTCTTCACTTGGTGAATGGGTTAAATCCGTGCTGTTCACACTGTGTGCTGTGATGTGGTGTGTCCACATATGATGAACGCTCACTTCACAACACTTGTGTGGAAGTCAGCAGTAAGCCTGTGGCTGAAATATGGTTCCAAATGAAGTGCACCTAGGTACCAGAAAGCTTTTCTTCTTATATTCATAACCCACTGGCTTGATTGCTCTCAGGTTTAGGGCATTGCCATGGATACCCATGGAGGAGCACTTTGTCATCCTGTGCCTCGGGAGATAGCAAAGAGCAGTGGCCTCTCATGACAGGTCCTAATTGGATAGCCTCTGGGTTTGTAAAGAATGACAGAACCGTGTGTGCTGTGTCTTCACATTTATGCTTGCAACGAGCCAGTATCGTTAGGCATAACTGTTCTGGACCTTTCGGGAAGCTTCCTTAAATGGGACGATCGTTACTATGTTTATTTTGTTAGTTAACACAGTTACTCCAGTGTGTGGTTTTGAGCTTCTTAAAAATATAACTCACCAAGTTTGACCCCTGCACTTCTCAGAGTTTCCGACCTGTTTGGTTGCCAGATTATTTTTTTGTAAGTTTATGAAAAATCGAATTAGTCATTGTATGTGATCATAACAGTAACTATTATTGTTCATTATTATTGTTATTGATAGTATGATATGAATATTATTATGATTGTTAATAATAATAGTATAATAGTAATAACATAATAAAAATAATAAAATGATCCTATAAATACAAAAGCCTTATGCACCTGAGAAATTGGTATTGTAAAATGTTTTAGGTGTGTAGTGTTTTTACACTAATATTAGAATAAATACAAATAACATTAATACACTAAACAGTGATTTTATATACGTCAGTGTTCAGGATTTTCCAGAGCTCTTCTTGTGGAAGCCCAATCTTACTCAGTTGCATTTACCATCAAATACCTGATCAATACTCCGTTAGATTAAATCAGGTGTTGCTGATAGAATTTTACAAATCTATACAATGGCTGAAAGCATTGAGGAGAAATCTGGAACCAAAGCTGTGTTCTTCCAGCTCGCAATATATCAATTAGGTTTTAGATGCAAAATATCTTGATACCTTTTTTTACTTCTTTCTCATTTGTTTGCATTTGTTTTCATGTTAATGTTTTGTGTTACATGGCTTAAATGGCTTAAAGCAATTTACTTAGGAGCAAGACTTTAGACAGTACTATATATAGAACACTCCCATCAACCAATATTGAAACCACTAACAGGTGAAGTGAATAGAATTGATTATCTCATTACAGTGGTGCCTGTAAAGGAGTGGTATATAATAGGCAGCAATTGACTGGTCAGTTGTTGAAGATGTGTTGGAAAAAGAAAACATGGGCAAGTGTGAGGATCTTACCGGCTCAGATTGTGATGGCTAGATGACTGGTCAGAGTATCTGGAAAAAGGACAGGTCTTGTATGGTGTTCCCGTCATGCAGTGCTTAGTATGCCTACCATTTGCATGGGCAGCTGGTGGCCTAGTGGTTAGGGAGTTGACCATATGATCAGAAGGCCATGGGTTTGAATCTCAGGACTGCTAGTGGCACCACTGAGGTACCCTTGATTAAGGTACACTGCTCCCCGGGCGCTGTGTTCCTGACTGCACACTGCTTCAATTGGTGAATGGGTTAAATGCAGAGGAAGAATTTCGTATGTTCACATATGACAGAACTTTCACTTCACACGCCACTTCACTTTACACGTGATTGTGATTGTTCTCCTACACGCTCGCCGTTTGCTGCTCTTTCTCTCAGCCCGCCGCCGATCGCCATTCTCCGGACCCCCTCCCTTTGCGGATTTTCCCCACACTTGTGGGCGGAGACCATGATGAAAGTTCTGCTGTGATTTTGTTTATTATCAGAAGTCTTGTGTATTTTATATCTAAGAACTGTAATAAAAAATAAATTGAGCATTTTTGTACTTTATGGGCATTTGTGTGTGACACGTATTTAAAACCAGTAGCGGTTTTATTATTATTTTTTTAATTGCAATAACTTGAAGTAAGATAGGAACACCAAACTAAGCGCAGCATGACCTGTGACACCTCGAGCACCAACACAAACCAGGGGAACGTCCCGATAAGGAGTTGTTTTGCTGTATGATGACAATTTACCATTTGTTGCGCTTCTGGCACGGATTTGTGCCGCTCGTGTAAAAAGGGTTAACATTTAATCAAATTCATCATATCTCTTCTACTTACAAACACAAATGTGGCCTTCACTGAAAGTTTAAAATCTGCACTCTGGTTAGAATTACTCTAGTTGTTTCATAGAGCTATGAGTGAAACATAACTGATGTAAAAATAATTGATGTTGCTGAGAGTTAATATCATGCAGTGTCTGCTTTGTGTGGATTTCTCCAGCATGGGCAGTGCTGTAGTGGAATATGTTTAGAAACCGAGCTGGATATTAGTGTTGTGCTCATGTTCAGTCCATCTCTGTTGTGTGGACAGATGCCGCTCATATGAGGACTGCTGTGGAACTCGCTGCTGTGTCCGAGCCCTCTCCATCCAGAGGCTCTGGTACTTCTGGTAAGAATTAGAGTTTCTGTTTCATTCTCACACCATCCTGGTCTTTGTTCCAAACAAGCGCACCAGCATGTAATTTAGCTAAATGACAGTTTCAAAACCTGGATCTTAACATATAACTTAGCTGCTTCATTGCTGTGGCTCGTTTTAGAACCCTCATTCTAGACACGACTGAACTACTAACAAATTCATTTTCTTCAGTTTCGTAGCTTCCTGTTAATTATGTGAAAGCTGTAAAGCTGTGCGGCATTGACATTAGAAACATTTTATACATTTATTTCAATATTGAATTAAACGTTTGAATACAAAACTTTTGAATGCCAATGCACGAGCTTTTGTAAGTAAAAGAAAAAACTTTTCGTTTAATCATTTTCACCATGGCGTTAAAACAAGCAAATTTCTCCAGTTGATTTACATATGTTAATTAATCCAGGTAGGTTTTTTTTTGCCCAGGCTCCTCCCCTATTTTGGCACCTCTACCGTACGACTACTTAAAATGCATATTCATGAAGTCAGGCATGCTAAACCCTGCAGCTCAGTGGTGATCACGTATGCATGGACAAAGAGGCTCCTGCACACGCACTGATAAATCAGCAGGGGCTGCTTTGCACATGCATGTGTTAGTGCCATTGCAAACGTTTAGTAAGCCTGATCTAATTTTCTGCATCTTCTGTCGTAATGAGACGAAATTGGTGCCACGAGCAAAAGAAAAACTTGGGAATACTCACTGATGAGAGCAAAATAATGCAAAAATATGCAAAGAAATGTTGCTGCAGTCATAAAACCACCCAACAGAATTAATCAAGAAGAGAATTAGCAGAACTCCCAAGAAGGAACCGATTTTCGGAGCTTCCAGACTTTTTGACTTATAACTTTCACGCTGCTACATTCTATTTAATAGTGTTGCTGTGTGTCTGTGAGCCTTTTGGTATCCATCTGTTTGATTAAAGCTTGTGTGGATATCCTTTAGTTCTTCAGTACTTCTTTATGCATTTATTTTTTATGCAAAGAACCACTAAACTCTGATTACTTTCGGTAAACGGCCGTGAGCAGATTCTTTAACAGAGAACAGATTCTTTAACAATGACGTTAAAATGAAGTTAAAAGAAGTTACGGTAGTGTGGGGAGTAGTGTGCTTCTGGCTTATTGCAAATGCTTCAGATTTAATTACACCCCCAGTGATTGGGCGGTTCAGCAAGGACAGTAAATGTGAAAAGATAACTGTAATAAAGTTTGCCATCTCTGTACAACCTCCCTCTCCTTCAACAGGCTGCTGCTGACGATGGGCGTTCTCTTTTGCTGTGGAGCTGGTTTTTTCATTCGCCGACGCATGTATCCCTCCTCTCTCAGTGAAGAGCCTGCCTTTAACGTGTCTTTCACCAGACAGCCTGTGAGCACGCCAGGTGAGATACATGCAGTTGGTGAGTGTCCCGAAAATATCCACAAATTGTTCAGAAAAGCATATTGTGAAAACGTACCACAACCACCATAAATTACTGTCAGATTGCTTAAAAATATATATATTTCAACAGCAGATTAAAATTTCTAAATGAAAGTTCCACCAATCTAGCCATTTCCCCGTGAACCATCTTCGTTCGGTTAATGTCCTTATAAAAGGTCATTAGCGTGATGCAGTGTCTCAAAAATAGAAACAGGCCATCCGTCAGAAACGGTCGCGTCTAGTGTAGACAGCTTTTCTCATTACATTATGGTTTTGTCATTGTTACTCACTTGCGTTATTGTTTCTCATCACTGTGTTTTTATCATAGTTAAATGAGAATGCCAATCACACACGCACAACTAGACATGCACTGATCCACTTTGGGTTAGCTGTGATCTAACCATCCACAGGGTAGAGACGGATCAGGTTCAAACGGCTCATACATTCCTGCATGCCTTCATTTTTAGATCTATAAGGTCCAGAGAGCTGCAGGCTACTAGTAGCATGAGATATTTTCATCCTTTTGTCAGATGCATCCTGCTACTGTCGCCCCTCCTCTTCCCTTCCTCCGTCCTTCTCTTCCTTCATTCATGCAGAAAAATCAGAACATCTTAGATGAAGCTTGTGTGACTAGAAACAGATATGGCCCAGCATATGGCCACCAATAACTTGCTGCTGCCCTGAATGGATGAAGACAAGTGTTGTCACAGAAGTCTGTTATTCAGTAACCACATGGCTACACACTGTTTCCTAGCCATGTGTCTTTTTCATTTACCCTTCTGTGTCTGCTCTGTTCTTCAGGCGAAATCACATTAGAACAGATCTACAGCCAGTGTAAAATATAGCCACAGTGCTACATTTATAACATGCAGTGACATTTGCCTGGTGGATCGGAAATAGATCTTCATGTTTTTTTTTTAATTTTAGTACAATTCACAATTATTAACAAAATTACACACATGAAATTGTGGTACCTTTTTACACAGCAGTACAGTGTGTAGGCAAGTACATTAGGCTTTTTTGTGTTTTTATTTATTTTAATTGTCTGAGAATTTCATTTTCAAAAAATAAACAAAATACTGTTGTGTCCAGTCAAAACAACCATAAAGTTATATATTTTAATGCATCAATAAATAGCAGAAAACAATTAGACAAAAGGCTCCAAAACAAAGCATATCAAATCTGTTAGTAGTGATGCTCTGATCGATCAGCCGAAGATCGGAATCGGCCGATAATCACATTTTATGACTCGATTGGTACTCGTTAAACTTGGCTGATCTCAACCGATCACAATTGATGACGTCAATGCATGAGGGCGTACACAACGAGTGGGGACGTAAATGTTTTGGCGCCGCAGTCATATATTACTGTACATATATTACTGTAAAATAGTCTTGTGTAGATTTGGTCAGAATGTAGTAACATTTCAGGGGTTATTTTGTGTGTTTTG
>JBBPCY010072825.1:0-10749 GCA_037974405.1 Brachyalestes nurse
TGTGATGGTGGGGTTGGTACACAGTTAGTGATCCTATTCCACTACGGTTCTACTCCACATTATGGCAAGAACCACCAAACTAAGTAAAAACAACAACAGTCCATCATTACCTTATTACAAAACTCTTTTTTTGTTTAAGTACCGCATAATTCCATGTGTTCATTTTGTTTATTTTCAATATTAATCTACAAAGTAGAAAATAATAAAAACATTCATTGGCGTATTAAAAGATTTTGTTTTACATCATTTAACAGAATCAGCTTATCTTTACATTGTGTTAACATTTCACGATGAATGGAGGAGTAGAAATGGTCCAATAAATATATTACTTTTATTTACATTCAAATTCCTAACTGTTCTTCCATGTTTTACAATGTTGGATGAAGTTTCGCTTTGATGGCGCTAATATTTAACAAATGGTGAATTCCCCATTAATTAGATGCTGTGGTGTGGAAATCTCAACCAGATGTGTTCGTTTCCCAGCCATGCTCACTTGCTAGTCTGGTGTGAATTTGGAAAACCGTGTAGTCGTGCCTGTTTATTCTGCTGTTTACACAAATTCAAGATTGTCAGGGGCATGACTGACTTCGCCTGAAAATCCAGTTCCTTTTTGCTCTGCGTTTCTTTGTCTCGTGTCTTGTTTGTTTTACGCCTGTAATCATGGGCATGAAGGCTCTGAGCTGTTTCTCAGTAGACCATGCAACCGATGGACCTCCAGAACCACAGGCCTCTTGATTACTAATTAAAAAAGCTGCTGGAAGATGCCACTGCACAGCTTGCATTAATTTGGAAGTGTACGGATCACATCTGGCGTAATTGTCTACCAGACTCAGATGAAAAACTGATGTTTAAACTTTATTACTATTTGTTATTTACCAAACTATAATTATAATACTACTAATTGATAAAAAACAACAAAATAATTCTTAAAGCCTTTTAAGGGTGATGGACTGAAGTTACTGTGCAGTTTCTCATCTATTTAATTTAATTTAATTAATATATAAAGTTTTTAGGGTGTCGTCCCGGTCAGCGTCCTCTAGAGGCCGCCATTGTGTCATTTGTATGTTTGGGACTTTTAAGTTGAAAATGTTCACAGGGTCTTGTTTCATGTATGTAGGCACAGTAGGTTTTGTGTTGGGTTTAAGTGGTTGTGTTTGTTAATTGGTTCTGGGTTTTGTCTTGTATGTATTTAAAAGGGTTTTGGTTCTTGCTTGTGTGTCGGTCCACCCTCACTTCACTTACCTGCATGTTTCTTGTGTTTGGCCTTCAGCCTTTATGTTTTGTATTTGGTAATAAAAGTCAGTAAAGACAATGGGAACCCAGCACAACGTGACAATTAGTGTATATCTATTTCTTTTTTATTAATTGATTGTTTTTTTGTTTTCATGTTCTATTGGCTTCAGACCTCTCCAGACCCATAAAAATACTGCGCTTAACAACATTTAGTTCAATGTAACCACAAAATTCAAACACATGGGTTTTTTTTCTAGAAATGTTTATTTCTTTACAAGTCTCCATTTACAGGCAAGTATCATTTTTCAACACTGCATGAAAAACACCAATATACACAAAAGAAGCCAAGTGCAATTCAGCATGGGAACAAGTTTACACACCACTGCACGCAGAGAAAAACTTCACTCGAACCATACAAAAGCATGTCCATATGAGCCACTGCGTACACCACAAAAAATGCCATTGCGAAATGCATTCTTTGAGTAAGTAGGTCCAATAATTTACATTACACTAGTTATATTTTTGTGTAACAATATGACTTTCAGTACTATTGATGCACCCTTCACTGTAAGCACACTAAAGTATACATTTGTTTTGAAAGGTTTGGGTTGCTCTTTGCAAACATTCCGCCATCGGTATCAGTGCCCACTGCTTCTTCAAGAACTGTATAAACAAGCGCTTCAGTCCAAGGTGATAGCAACCACATTCAGATACAACAGTCACCCATATATGGAAAGTAATGGTCCTGCTTGCCATTTGTGATCCCAGTTCAGCATTCATCTTACTGCCTTGCAGAGCCGTTAGGGAAACAGCTACACGAACCTAATAAGTCTGGTCTGAGCTTTTGGTGTAGGCAGAAAATGCATTGTAAATATCCCATGGGTCGATAGAGAAGGTTAGGCAAAAATACAGACATTATTTCAAACACACCACAAAAGGGATCTGGAAGAGTTTAAAATCCAGAAGGAATGATACCACAGGTCTCTCTTTTTTTGTCACATCGCAAACATTAAACCACACAGACCAAACGATCGGGTAAAGGAAAGTGCAAATAGCTGTGCTCCCAGGCATGGTTTTACATAATATCCCTTCTATGTCTTTCCATGGAAGAAAAATAACCACAGAAATCATCATAGACATTTAAATAAATGAAAGACACGGACACTGTAGTGCAATCACATCTTAGTTTGAAATGATTCTATTGTCCAGAGTGCAGCTGCAAAGTTCAGATGAAATTCAACATTTAAACTCAAAGCTAAACAAAAGACACTGAATGCACTCAAGTCAGGTGTTATAGGCTTAATCCATCCATGACTAGAAAACCTATGGCACTTCTCTACTGGCACAAGGGACTGTGCTGTACCGCGATCTAATGTTGTTTCATTAGTGATCCATACCCGAGCTTATCAGCGGCAAGGCCAAAAGCGGGCCACAGCCGAGCCGACCACATTACTGCCCATGATTGGTCAAAATGTTGACATCACAACCTGGAAAGAGGCCACTCTTTTTTTTACTGTCCGTGCAAAGAAAACAACAATGGAGATCCAAATTAACAACTATAAAGTGGACAAAGTACAACACTACTGTCTGTTTGGGTGAAGATAAATTTCAGTGGGAGTTTTCTATGACACTAACAATTTTATCTTTAACGTTGTGAGAAACACGAAGGTGCACCAGGACATCACTAACAAGTTAGCCGGGTTAGAATTTCGTCATGTGGCTGAAGAATGCAGAAAATGTTTTTTAAAGAGCAAGTCTATAAATAATGAAAGATCCCAATAACAAAAGTGGCTCTGACAGGAAAGCTATGGTTTGAATTCTATCCCTAAAAGTTCAAGAATGCAACAGGAAACGTTCTTCTAAATACTCAGATTAAACATTTAGATATTGTGTGTGTGGAGAACATCAGTGTAAACCAGAATATAGAAGGTATTACTGGGCTGGTGATAAAAGTTGGAGTACCAGTGGTCCTCAAAGACATGGCAACACAGCAGGAGTAAATGTGACGTGGAAGAGTTAGCAGCTTTGTTTGGGAAAAGATGAGCTACCGGGGTTGCATTCGAGCTAGATGATCAAATTTCAAATGGTAAAAAAGACGCGGGGATGAATTTTCAGGGAGCACATCCTTGTTTTTGGTGGATTTCGCCACATGTTCTTGTTATGAGTTCTCATTTGACCCCACAAGATGATAGGCACTCCAGCACAGCTTAATAACATCCATCCACATGCACCTGACACAGCTAATCATGGTTCAGTGCTGAGAGTCTCCTTGAAATGAACTGAAACAGTATAACGACGTGACAGCAATACACTTGCCTTGAAACTGAAGTGCAAATGCACAGAACCACTTGATGGCAACATATCAAGAAAGTCTCTCAAAGAAATTGTCATCAGTCCTTGTATCTGGCAAGAGCAGGCAACTAATGAGTCACTATGGAGAAAACATGATGATGTTTCTCATCTGCTTGTACATGGACGTAATGATACAAACGTGCATTAATTTCCCTTCTATTATGTCATATTCTTTATAATGACAATACTTATATTCACTATATTATTCAGTTTCATGCGATCAACCTGTGATATTTACACTGAATTTACACCAGACGGCTCGTCAGCGGCATGTAGGTGTAGCATAAAGGTGCATTTACACTGGCCTTGCATTATCCAATTAAATACTAAATACTCCTGAACCTTTTTTTGGAGTAATAAACGTTTTTTTTTTAAATAGACAAAAATAAATATTAAATGGCGATCATTTATTACATAGTTTTATAGCTTTTTGTAATGGCAGGGATGTTTGGAAAGTGTTGGGAACAATTTATTTGAACTCCATGATATTGACAAAACCACACCATAAATATGTCATGGTGATTGTCAAATGCTGTCATGACATTAGTCGGATTCATTTGAATGAAATTAGATTAGAACTTTTTCACCGAACCAGATTTCGCAAATCCAATGGGCTGGACTCATTAAGCATTAAGTTAGCTCTGGCCAAACTGACGCTTCTCTCTGAAAAATAATGGGTTTTGTGCACTGGTCCATCATGTTACAACATTGGTCCATCTCTGTTACAAAAAGGCTTCAGATGAATATCAGCTCTTTCTTGTTCTTTTCTTTCCTTCTTTAACAGTTCTATGGCAAATCTATAGATCTGTGTTGTACCATTAAGACACAATTTTTCCAACCCCGTCATAACCCTGGCCTCCACACATCGTTGATACAGCACCACCACTCAGATCATAACAGGGGTAAATTATGATTCATTATAGGTCGGAATGCAGTTGAAATTGAGAAGTGTGTGGTTTGACTGGTTCTCTGGGCCTCATATGTGCAAGTTTGGAAAAGAATTGTGTGTAAGAAACACGTTAGGTGTGAAGGGTTGCTTTTTGACAGGTGTAAGACGCACATCTGGCACTGCTATCAACAGAGGCACTGGTGAAACTGGAAAGGGCATCTTTTCCATCATACTGATGAGTAAAAAAATGCTCCACTAACACCTCCAGTGTGAACTTTTAGAGAACTTGTTCACTACCTATTTTCTGCTCTCAAAACAGTCCTGCATGATTTACATGCATAACTGGACCATTTCCTCTACACTGCCGATCCCTTTAGCTTTATATTTTTGAAGTAATGTTCAGTGCTCTCACTGAAACAAAAGTGATACACTGAGTTCATTTGATTCAAATGTATATACAGTACTGTACAAATGTCTTGAGCCAACCCTCCTTTGCTTCCTAAGAGCCAGACTTTCTTGTATTTCTAATGTAGTTTTGAGGAACAGTTCTCCAGACTTCCTGAAGGTTTTGGCTCTTGTTTTCGTCCCTGAACCTGACCAGTTTCAGAAGAATGTTTTGTTTGTTAAGCCACACAGTGACCTACGTATGAATCATTCAATCAGAACAAAGCTTAAGTCCTGAACCAGTGAAGAAACAGATGCAGATGATTCCAAATTATCAGGCGGTGATCAGTATACTGGTGGTGCTGAATGCTGAGTGGTTGAAACGCCGTTATCTAGGCACCTTGCATTTTTTCTTTTAATCTACTCAATATGCCAAACATAAGACAGTTTGACGGGGATGAAACTGTTGATAGTGATTCAAAGCAAAATGTACAGTGGTTCAAGAATTTTGCACAGTTCTGTTCCTAAAACATAGAATATACCATCAACACAACTTTGTCCTTACTTTTGGCATGAAGTGTCTTAATGTAATACACTTCACTCATGTGAAAATAATGCTGACATTTGAACCAAGTAAACTCAATGCACTCAGTGCAGTTAACAGTGGGACCAAGCACGATTTATGCTTCACATCTTAAGGTGCGTACACACACGCCAGTATTTACACTTCTTTTCTTTTTCTTTGAGCTTGGGAGAAAGTGTACAGGCTGGCAAATGCACCGAACTCTGTGAAATCCCTGTCAGATTCAACCCTGGAAGGCTACGTTCCTCAGCTTTTCTCTTTTTGAAAGTCTTAGTGCATTAGAATAGTCTTTCCCTATTAGTGCTGCCACAGTTCGGCATCTCCCAGAGCTTCAGTTCATCTTCAGTGTCTGTCACTGAGGGATGCTGCAGTAAATCTTGCTCTGGAGAGCAGCAGAGTTCGCAGGCCCACCGGTCTGCAGGGGGAACGTTAGGCCACTGGGGGGCGTGGTCTTCACCGCCGCTCTGCTGAAGCGGCAAGCGAGGAACGCGCGAACATTCTGGAAGACGGACTTGCGAAAGATGATGAAGATCCAGGGGTCCACCACGGGGTTGAGGGCCGAGAAGCGGAATGCCAGAAGATTCTGCTGGTCATTGCCTACTGGGCTGATCGCGTTGACGAAGCCAAAAATCTGAAAGAGAGAAGAAAGGCAGAGTCAGACAAGCAAGGACAGTATGGTGATAAACTGTGTTATTGTTATGACAAAATATTTTACAGTGCTTAGTCTGCTTAAAATGGTCATGTCATGCTTCCCTTTCCAGTAACTGTCATGACTTTAATGATTGATTAAAGACTTTATCATGCAACATAATCAGTCAGGATATCTTAAACACCGAAAGACAGGACCACCTTCCATATGTTATCCATATGTTAGAAGTATACGTTTTAGTTATGTTTAATGATCATTCATTAATCAACATTAGTTTGCAAAGTGAATGTTAACAAAAACTGAACAGCAAAATTGTCAGCGACTACCTGGATGTCAGCGACCACCTGGATGTCTATTTCTGTTCCATTTTTCATGCATGACCGGAAACTTCATTATATTATTTATATATTTACTCTGTCTGCTCAAACATATGCCCTGCGTGTGGTTCCCGATGACTGCAACAGGCAAACATACCTTAATGTATATAATGTACATATAACACAATGCACTTGCTGGACCAGTTTAACCATGCAACTGATATCCCACATAATAACAATCATCAGTTGAATTCCATATGCTTTAATACCACCGATACCTCAGCACAGATATGAATATTAATAAGGAAATACATGACAAATCGGTGGTAGAATAACTTTGTGAGGAATAAATATCTTTTGCTGATGTGAAACGTCAACACACACACACACACACACACACACACACACACACATACAAACATACACACAAAGTACACAACATCTGTCCTTCCTAACTTTACTGACTGTTTAGCTACGTATTTCCTGCAGTAAATGTTCAACAGATCATTACAGTAATTCCGGCTGTGTCCTGGTTTAAGTCTTTAGTACAGTGCTGTAGATGAGTGAGTGTGTGTGTGTGTTTGTGTTTGCGTGTGTCGCTGGGCTCTAGTATAAAGCTAATAAATGCAAAGGGAGTGGTGCAGTACAGATGTGGCATATCTCATCACACTCTGTCCTCAAACAGAAAAGTTCGGTTTCCCATTTCATCATATGATATGGCATCTGCTGCGTGGGCTGTAAAGCAACAAAAAAAAGGGGAACATGAGGCTGACGATAAGTGGCGACAATTAGTCTTCTGGCGTGAAGTGTGTTTTTTAGGATTGCGACATGGCCAAGGTTGGGAAAGTCATTTGTTTTCACCAGGCTGATGAAGAGCACATGTTTTGCGTGGAGATTCCTAAAACAAGGTTTCGAGTCCCAGCCGTCTGTCATTTAGTCTTTCACAGCCAAAAAACTGACAACGGTGTGAAAAAAAACAAAGATACAGTTGAAGTTTGGAGAACTGAGCCCTTTCTTTTGATCTTTGTTATTATCAGAAAAGCATATTTTAATTCTATTGTATTATTCTAATGATCTCTTACTTATAGCTCAGTGAGGTAGAACGAATGGGCTGGAAAGTCTCAATGCGTTTTCCCATAATTATACATGAAACGTGCTGAACCTAAACTGTGCGGCGATGGCACAGGGATGGCAGCGTGCTTTGATTTTCCTATGTTTCTCAGCTTGATAACGACGTTCTGACATGTTCACAACGCAGTTCTCGCCACACAGTTTACGGCCTGTCGATGTCACAAAACCGCATCCATGGCGTTAAACCAGTGAAAAATTTTCTGTCAGAGCTTCTTTGGTATTGTGGTCTTTTATTATGTATAGCCTTGTTTGAGTTTTCACAGTTTTTCTCAGAATTCGTTAGCCGTGCATCAAATATCTGACCCAGTTAACTTGTTAGTGATGTCCTGGTACACCTTTGCATTTCTCACAGCGATAAATTTGTTAGTGCCATGGAAAACTCCCACTGAAATTCATCTTCAGCGCAGACAGATAGGGATGCTTGTATTTCATCAGCTCGCCAGTCATTAATTTGAATCTCCATTGTTGTTTTTTGCGTGGACAGTAAAACAACAATGGCCTCTTTCCATGTTGTGACATTTCAACTAATCAGAAAGCAGTGATGCACTCAGCCTGGCTGCGGCCCACTTTCAGCCCTGCCGTTGAAAAGCTTGGCTCTGGTACGGCTTGCTTTATTTGTAATGGAAAAACATGTGATCACGCTACGACATGGTTCCTTGTGCCAGTGGAAAAGTGGCATAAGAATCAGCATCTTTGTCACAATCTGAGCTCAGGAAACCAGTAGTCAGAAAGTTATTTGAATAAAGACAAAACACAGACGTAAATGATAACTATTCAGACTGGCTAAACGAGGACCACATGACTAACAGTGCAGAGACTTTATGAACCACCATACTGAAGGGCATCAGCATTAGAACAAGAGAGAAATAGCCAAAATCAGGGACAGATGGACCTCCTGATGAGTATCAGGTATTGGGCAGAGTGGGAGAAGCACAGAGAAGAAAAAACAGATGAAGCCACTGTGCAGATCCAGGACGGGAGTTAGTGTCTGTAAGAATGAGCCAAAATACACAATCAACACTCAGCCAATTCATTACTATCAATTCTAGCCAATCAGTGAAAGTAAGGTGAGTCAGTTAAGTGCCCTGTGATGTATTTGGCTTCCTAACAGTTTTCTCGCAAAGCGTTATGATGCAATAAATTTAGTTCAGGGTGAATAATCCAATCAGAATGACCTGATTCTGTCTAATCACTATTGGCTAAAGTCAATAAATATTTCACTTTGTAAAATGCTGAGCCATAGATAGTGTTAATTTTTAATTAATGTAAAACAGTAATTTTCTGTGTAAAACATTACAGCAAAGCACACAGTATGAACAGCACAAATTTCTTCTCTGTATTAAATCCATTTACCAAGTGAAGCAGCAGGCAGCCAGGAACAGTATGTTGTTCAAGGGTACCTCAGAGGTGCCACTAGCAAACTTGGGATTCAAACCCACAACCTTCTGATCACAGGGCAAACATCCTAACCACTAGGCCACCAGCTGCCCTCTATTCAGTAGTCATTTGAAAATGTTGGTAACACTCTATTAGAACCTCCTACATAATCTGACACTTGAAAAAAATCTTAAATTATCAATAAATATAAGTAAACCTAATACTTGGCATATTCGGAAAACATTGGTAACACTTTACTGTTGCATAAAATTGACACGACCATAACATAAAAATATGACAGATTATGTCCATTAATATAATAGTGTCATGCTGCACTTACCAGTAATTGTCATGATTTTAATGACTGATTAAAGACCTTATGCAACACAAACTCATTATATTTTAAAGACTGAGGAACAGGACATGCTTATGATGTGTTTTTCTCAATTTTCTGTAGCTGTAAAGTGTTATTGATATGCTTTAATTAGATTTCATCATAATTCTTTATATTTTTTAGATATCAGATTAGTCTGCAAAGTAAATGTTAACAAAAACTGAACAGCAAAATTGTCATCATTGCTCATGAACACCTGGACGTCTATTTTTTGTGCTTGAACAAAAACCTTTTTTATGAATGAATTGTCATTTGCAGCTCAATGAAACAAGTGGAAGACATCTGTAGAAAAGTTACATTTCAGACTTTCTAAGTCCATTTGTTATGCATGAACACACCATAGCACAGCATGAAAATTATTCTCTGCATTTCAGACTTTCTAAGTTCATAAATAGAAGAAGTCGTCTTTGGTGTTATTTATTTTTTTGCAGCAGACCTTTTTTTTAGCTCTGTTGCTGCACCTGTATTAAAATATCCTGACATAATCGTGCTTTTTGCTAGACAGCTGGTCGCCTCTCACCTTTATGTGATGGAAGAATGCCAGTTTGTCCAGTTTAAGAGCAAATAATATGACTTTGGCAAACACAATGTCCTGGAAATGTGAGTGTGTTTTATGTGTTCACATGCCACACAGGTTAACAAAAAAGGCAAATAAAAATCAGCCCAAATATTGATCATGCAGGCCATAAAAATTCAAATAAAAATGAAAAATCATTATTCATGACCAGTGCATCCTCACAAGTGTGTGTTTCTGAGTAGGAGAATGATTTTTATATGATTTTTATTTGTATTTTTGTTTACAGTCCTGTTCAACAGAAAACTGTCCAGCTTTTTCTCACATTTTTGTCCTTTGAAAATATTCCTGATGGCATTCAAATATTAATTCGGAATGGTTTAAAATGTGTTGAAGATTTTTAACCATTTTCTGTTCATTCCAGTTTCAGAGGAGTTGATGTGTGTTCACACTCTGCAGGCTGTGTTTACACTAAAGCTATTTTTGTAAAAGCACTGTCTGGAGCACCACACACTCGTACACAGTAACCATAACAGCACCCACCCTTCACCACAGTGTTTCTCTGAATAGCTGAAGTTTTCATGTTTTCAAAGCGCTCTGCTCTGACAGAATAAAAAAATGCTTTGTGTGATCCTTATCTGGACTGAAAACACTAAACACAGACCCGACACTGAAAGCACAGTACTGTGCAAAAGTCTTAAGCCACCCCCTCATTTCTTCATACTTCCTTTAAATCACCTTGTTTTATGTCTGTCAAAATCTGTAATCTTTGGCATATCGAGTAGATTAAAAGAAAGAAATGGGAACAGTTGTTTTTACTGGCTGCAAAGTGCCTAAAGATACAAGTTGCATAGATAAAGAAGTTCCAACCACTCAGCATTCAGCACCACCAGTATACTGATCACCGCCTGATCATCTGGAATCAT
>JBBPCY010072826.1:0-10748 GCA_037974405.1 Brachyalestes nurse
AGACTCCAGCAGTCAGCTGTACTTACAGATGAACAGTCTGAAGAGTGAAGACACTGCTGTGTATTACTGTGCGAGAGTCACAGTGATAGAAAATGTAGCAGAGCTGTACAAAAACACTTCCTCATTCACTTTCAGAGTGGAACAAGTTTAAAAGACACATTTTTAATACAGTTGAAACTTTATAGCAAATAGTGGCTTCAGTCTTTGTTCAAACTATTTCATACTGTAAATAAAAGAACTGCTCATTTGGATTTTAAATTTTGTTGATTTTGTTTTGATTAAAAACAGAAATAATGAAACCGGCACATCCGGGCTTGGTTCGCCCAGGCAGAAGGCACAAACACAGACTTCTTCTATTTCCAAGTTACTTTATTTTCCAATATATAACATAAACTGGCATGAGGGCCGACAAGGTAAACACAAGGAGGCCTGAACGAACACAAACCTTTAGATGAAACGTGATGGTGGACAGACAAAGAACTAAACACAAAACAGGCTTTTTA
This sequence comes from Brachyalestes nurse, assembly GCA_037974405.1. NCBI lineage: Eukaryota > Metazoa > Chordata > Actinopteri > Characiformes > Alestidae > Brachyalestes > Brachyalestes nurse. The sequence continues at coordinate 504 of JBBPCY010072826.1, forward strand.
AACACAACACCAACTCAAAACTGCTGTACACAAATAAAGCCCTCATTAAAAACCAGCCCAGCCCAGTGATGAGGCCACACCCCTAGTCAACCTAAGTGTCCCTATGCTATAGCAGCCTCTAGCGGCTGCTGACTGAGTGTGACAGAAACCCATTTTCCTGAAAGGCTTTCCATAAAGTTTTGGAGTTTCTGTGGGAATATGGGTCCATTCTGTAGAGATCAGGCAGTGATATTGGACAAGCAGGCTTGGCTCACAATCTCTGTTCTGGTTCATGCCAAAGGTGTTGGATGGGTGTTGGAGGCGTTGCTGATTGAATTCTGTGCTGGCTAAAAATTACCATCGGCCCAGTCCAGCACTGAATCAGAGTGTCTTCCGTGTCTGGAATGGATGTACAGTATTCTTGAGTCTATAAGGTAACAATAATATAATAAGATAACCTTGTTTAAATTGTGAAATAGTATAGATTTTTTTTAAATTAGATTTTGTCTATTCTACTATGTACTTATTGACTGGGTTAAATAGAATTGCATTACTAAAAAAAGTAAAAAGTGCTGACAGATCGAGAAGGACGAGGAGAGAGGAGGAGTCATGGTCTGCTCTGGTCTGCCCGGATCAGGGCTGTCCAGAATTTTATTGTCATGTAGGTGTTCTTGAAGATGAACTGAAACCACTTGTTCCAGAACTTTTGCAAGGCAGGGGAGGTTGGAAATGGACCTGTAATTTGGGTTTTTTAATGAGGGGTTTGATTATGGCTGATTTCAGAGTGGAGGGAACATGACCAGACTGGAGGGATTGATTAATAATGGCAGTAATAAGGGGGCCCAGGGAGGCTATAATTGCCTTGACCAGGGCTTTTGGGAAAGGGTCAAGAGCACACGTAGAGGGTTTCATGGCCCTAACAGCGGCCTGAATCTCCTTCACACAGATCTGAGGAAAGTTATTGAAATCCACTGTATTGGAGGAGGTTGGAATAGAGACAGGATTGTGGTCCTTAAGATCAGCTGAGAGAAGTTCAGGGTTAATGGAGTTTAGATTTCGAAAAGAAATCTGCCGCTTTGGCTTCACAAGACTGTTTTGGAAGGGAATCTCCATGTAAATGACTTTGTGATCTGACACACCCAGGTCATACACAGAGAGATGATGTAGAGATAGAGAGTTTGTGATGACTAAGTCCAGGGTGTGTCCTCAAGAGTATGTTAGAGTTTTTCCAAGTCCAAACACTCCAGTAGTTGAAGGAATTTGTCAGTTTGGATCAACAGCCTTCACTCATTCAACACACACCATGTGCTCCACACAGCTTCTGCTCCTGTGTCTGGCCACTGTGGCCTGTAAGAGTTCTTACATTTACTGTGAAACACGTTTTGAGTGTTTATGAATGTTTTCTCTTTATAATGATGTGCTCACTGTGTTGAACTAATCCAGCCTGGATCTCTGGTCAAAAGTCCTGGTCAGTCGATGACCTGTAAAGTGTCTGGATATTATACTGGACACATTGGATACGACAGCCTGCAGGAAAAGCTCTGTAGTTGGAAGGACATATGCTGGTGGAAGCCCTGAATACAGTGATAAACTGAGAAGCAGGTTTAGCTTAGTGTCGACTCTTCCAGCAGCACAGTGACCTTAAGAGAGCAGAATCTGCAGCCTGAAGACACAGCTGTGTATTACTGCGCCCTCACTGTAGTGAGAAATGTGCTGATGCTTTTATGAACGTGTCGACTAGACATTCAGCAACAATGTGGACACTAGACTTCATACTAGAATAACTAAAATTGGCTCATCAGTTCTTATGTTGGAATAATTGAAATCCAACTACACCTACATGAGAGTGCTGGAGTCAGTAGGTGGGAGATTCTGATAGTGTGTTTTCAGCTGGACTGGAAGTGCTAAAGAAAATCCTTAACATGTCTTATGGGAAATAGTTTAGAAGTCTTATTTACATCTTGTTTTAAAGTTTTATGGGTTTCATACAAATGGAAATACTTTTAACCTTTAAAGCTTTGTTTGTTTCTAAGACTGAAATTTTAAATTTGTTTATTTTTGTTCTTTATGTTCATTTTAATTTTCATTTCATTGACACCGTTTTTAAAGTGCAGGTAGCAGTTATATTATCACATGAGCTTTAAATTACAATAACTTGGTTGTATGTGACATAGGAACACCAAACAAAGCTCAGCGTGGTCTCTGACACCTCCAGCATCATCACAAACTGAGGAACTTCCATATAAGGAGCTGTTTTGCCAAATGACAACAATTTGTTGTGCTGCTTACATTCAAAGGGCTTGTCACGTCATACCAGGCTGTGGCGCTGTAAAGTGACTGAATAAGAGAGAGAGGCTAACACTGCTGTGGCCAATTTAAATAAATGGAAGAAAGAATAAAACAGCCTCCTGTGGATTTTTGACTGAATTATATATTTCATTACATTTATCTGACAAACACCATAGGAAGTCTTTTATGCAAATATTTAGCCTTGTCCTGGATATTTAAATGGCTGAGGAAGCTGTTGGTCTTCATCTGTATTCAGCATCAACACACACCATGTGCTCCACACACCTTCTGCTGCTGCTTCTGGCCACTGTGTCCTGTAAGAGTTCTTACATTTACTGTGAAACACGTTTTGAGTATTTATGAGTGTTTTCTCTTTATAATGATTGTGTTTTCTAGCAGGTGTTCACTGTGTTGAACTGATCCAGTCCGGATCTCAGGTCATAAGTCCTGGTCAGTCGATGACTCTGACCTGTAAAGTGTCTGGATATTCACTGGGTGACAGCAGCTTCTGTACACACTGGATACGGCAGCCTGCAGGAAAAGCTCTGGAGTGGATTGTATGGATATGTTACAATGGGGGTACTGGATACAGTGATAAACTGAAAAGCAGGTTTCAAATAACTAGAGACACTTCCAGCAGCACAGTGACCTTAAGAGGACAGAATCTGCAGCCTGAAGACACAGCTGTGTATTACTGCACCCGTCAGTACCCACAGTGATACACATCAACAGAAACGCTGTACAAAAACATCCTCTCTATAACAGACACTCACTGTAAGAGTTTTTAAACAAAGCAAAACAAAGCTTGATACCTTGAATTTTCTGGTAAGTTTAAGTGCACAACAGAAAGTGGGAACAGCTTAAGCCGTGGCAGGCGCTCAGCGTCCTCTGAACTGGACGACTCCCTGCAGTGCTAGCATTACCCATGTTACCTTGCGGATGCTGTTTCAGATGGCCGTGCATAACGCTAGTACTTTTATTGTACTTTGACACTGTCTTGCAGATTGTGCAGGTCAACGTGCTGTTTCTGTGGTCTAAAGTGAAGTATCTCCATAATCTGCAATGTGCATCTGTAACCTACTGCCTCTGCTGCCATGTCTCTCATCTTGTGGTTTTTTGTTTAGATTCTTCTCCACACGCCAACATTACCGCCCTTTTTATGAAGTGACTATAATAATTGGTTAAGTCAAGGAATGTATGCCAGCGTTGGCCAAACTTTACACAACTGTCAGCAAGCTCCAAAATGCTCATTCATATGGGCTGTTTATTGCCGTATAAAAATAAATACACATCATCCTGAAATAACCTTTAGAGAAGAGCAGGTCTATGGAAATATTCTCCTTCTTCTCCATATTGTGATGACCTTGAACGAATATTCACGTTTGTGGCGGCTCTGAGTTGCTGCTGCTCTTGCTAGCTGACACACCTGCCGCACATTAAGGTCGCTGCTGATTGTTCCCTTTAAAAGTGACAGACTTTGGAAGACTGTTCGTGCTCAGGCTTGGTGCACGTTGCCATTGGATTTGATTTGTTTTTGGTCTTTGTTTTTCTTTTTTCTTTTATAGGGTTATTTTCCCTTAGGTATGAGTTGTGTAACAAGTTTCTTTTTGTTTTTCCTTACTGTACGTAAATTCTAGTAAATTTCGTGTCCCACGTCCTCCTTTGGGTTTGTTACGTTTTTGAGCTAGATCAGAACAATATGCTATTAACTTTGTGCTGTTATGTGTTTTCTCCATAAACACATAACAGCACAAAGTTATTCCTCTACATTTAACCCAGCAAGGAACACAGTGCCCAGGGAGCAGTATGTGGGGATGGTACCATGCTCAGGGTACCTCAGAGGTGCTTAGCAGTCTTGGGAATTGAACCCACCACCTTCTGATTGCAGGGCAAACACCCACTAGGCCACCAACTGCCCCAATGTGAGAGCATTGTCCCAAAAGCTCAACAGATCACCATTACCACCACAATTATCTGCCCCTCACCCACCTGGACAAAAGGGACGCTTACATGAGAATCCTGTTCATAGACTTCAGTTCAGCATCCAACACCATCATTCTTCAGCATGTGAAACAGGAAGCTGAGACTGCTGGGCTTAAACAATTCTCTCTGTAACTGGCTCCTGGACTTTCTGACTGGGAGATCTCAGTCAGTCAGGACAGGAAGCAGCATCTCCAACACAACCACACAGAACACAAGATCTCACAGGGCAGTGTGCTCAGCTCTGCCCAGCTTTTCACGCTCCTGACCTGCAACTGTGTAGCAATACACAGCTCAAACCTCATCATCACGTTCACCAATAACACAACTGTGGTGGGTGTGAGGCAGCATACAGAGAGGAGGTGTAACAGCAAACAGACTGGTGCAGACCCAACAACCTTTGTCTAAATGTGAATAAAACAAAACAGATGGTTGGTGACTTCAGGAGGCCATGATGTGATCACTACCCACTAAACATCTGAACAGATCCTCAGATCATCCAGAGCACCAAGTTCCAAAAAAGCAGAGACTGAGAAAAGTGAAAGATTCCGTAGCATACGGGCCTCCACTACCAGAATGAGAAATAGCTTCTTCCCTCAAGCCACCAGCTGTTTTATGCGCTCCTCAAGCTGTTTTATGCTGTTGTTTTTTGACAAATTAAAAGCTGCTGGTGTGGATAAGGAGAGTTTTTGAGACAATTTTGCCCTCTTTTCTTTTCATATAAGAGTGTTTCTATAATTTGGGGTACATTCCATGTCCACTGATGTTTTATATTTATTAAGTCTTTTGTTCTCAGAAATGTCACATTTTATGCACAAAAGTACATAATGTAATATCGGTATAAAACATTTAATGTCTTTTTTTGCAGATTTTATATTAAAATCTATCATGATCATCATAATTTTACAGATTTTGCCATGTCCGATTTCAGGCTGACAGTGTTTTGGTTTTAAAAAAATTGCAAACATTATGCAAACATAATTAAAAACATTAAAGTCAAGAAAAACGTATGTCAACTAAGTTACTAACAAAACTTCCCCCTCTGGCTCAAAAATGGTTTGCTCCAATACAATCTGACAAGCACTGTGGGATGTCATTTTCCTTTTTGGTGGCCAATTTGAAAACAATATGGTGAGCGCCTTCTAATTTTCTTCAATATTTGATCTAAAATAGCACATGGCCCTGGAGTATGTTAATTAAGCGTCAACTAAGTTACTCACATAATCATGGGCTTTAAATGTTTTAATATTTTAATTAAATTATGTGTTAAAATCTGCTGTTATTCTGTTCGAGAAAATGCTATGTGCTTAGCTATGCTACGCTAGGTGTTGAAGTTATGAGACAAAATACGGAAATTGTCAACTAAGTCATTCTAGAACATTGCACTGCAATGTTCTCTTCAAAGGCTATGATTCTTCAATACTTTCTGTGTTTTAGACTTTGGCTATGGACTTCTAAAGAGCTTTTCATTGTCGTGTTGACTGTTAATGCTACAGAGAACTTTAATAAAAGTTGCTCATTGTTGGACTCCTGTGTTCCTCCGCTGCATCTGTGTGATGAGGTCATCAAACGACTTGTCAACTCGACTTTAACTTTGTTGACAGATAAGATAATCTGAAAATATCTGAATTCGTTAATGCCTTAAGCAGTAACTAGAGCAGAGCATTCACACACAAATTAATGTTGATGTAAACTCACATCCCGCCTCATGGAGCTTGAACAGATGTGCGTTCGAAATAAGTTACTTGGTCTGGAGCATGGACTTAGCACACTGCCATCTTGGGCGGCATATGAAAATGAATCAAAATCAGCGCATATTTATACACTCAGTGAACTTTTAACTGAGTTCAGATAAATTATACGTTTGTATGTAGGAAGTAAAACTATTAGCAGAACTGATTTTCTTAGAAATATGTGAAAATCAGCCATTATAGTTCCTTGCACTGATGCTTTTATGTGGTGAGGGCATGTCCCTGTACAAGCATTGAAACCTTTCATTTTTATTGCAGTTACGTTAACGGCATTTAGCAGTGGCTTTGATCCAAAGCAACTTCCATTCCCTAATTAACAAGTATCCTCCCACTAGGCCTCCACCACCCTCAAGCGTTGTTGCATGTAATGCTACAAGTCATGAGAGCCTGAAAATACAATGTTGGTGAAATTGTGTGGCAAACTGTATGAATTTAGTTGCAATCAGATTTTATTTTTCACAATAGAAGGCAGATTAGAACTTCATATATTTCATCTACATTTGTACTCTGGCATTGAGCCTAATCAATGTTGATCATTGAAAAATTCTTCAGCCATGACATCATGATTAAAATCCTGCAGGGTTTGAGCCTGGCAGGAGCTCAAAGTGGCAGCAACACTCATCAGACTTGTACAGAATAAAGAAACGAATTTTAAATATTAATCCAGTTGGTGATCAGTAGGTGGTGCTAGAACATCAAAAATAATAATATATGTCAGTGTAGTTATAGAAGAGCCAGAAATAACCAGCTTTAAGGAATTTATCTACATTTACATTTGAGCTCTATGCAAATATTCTTCTTCTACTGCATATTTAATCAGATGGTGATGAGGATCAACAGTCTTTACTCACTCAGCATCAACACACAACATGTGCTCCACACACCTTCTGCTGCTGCTTCTGGCCACTGTGTCCTGTAAGAGTTCTTACATTTACTGTGAAACACGTTTTAAGTCTTCATGTTTTCTCTTTATAATGATTCTTTTTTTCAGCAGGTGCTCACTGTGTTGAACTGATCCAGTCTGGATCTCAGGTTATAAGTCCTGGTCAGTCGATGACACTGACCTGTAAAGTGTCTGGATATTCATTGAGTGGCTACTGGACAGGCTGGATACGGCAGCCTGCAGGAAAAGCTCTGGAGTGGATTGGACAGATACATGGAAGTGGAAGCACTTATTACAGTGATAAACTGAGAAGCAGGTTTCAGCTTAGCGTCGACTCTTCCAGCAGCACAGTGACCTTAAGAGGACAGAATCTGCAGTCTGAAGACACAGCTGTGTATTACTGCGCCCGTGAACCACAGTGATACACATCAACAGAAACGCTGTACAAAAACCCCCTGCTGTGTACAGACCCTCACTGAAAGTCTCTTCTCAGTTAGAAATATGCGTCCTCTGGTCTTGATGATCTCACACTTCCTCATTTTCTTAAAATGATCAAATTAATGACTTCCAGTGCTGGACTGGCCATCGGGCATACCGATAGTAAATTTGGGCCAGCGCTGAAACCCGTCAGCACCTCCCACAACCAGGGGCGCAGATGGGGGTGGGGATTGGGGATATGTGTCCCCCTCAGACCTCTATCCGCCCCCCGAAGCACAGATGATGTAGTGATGTATAACTCGTACTCCTGTTTTAGGGTCTAAAATGTTTTATTTTGCATCTTAAATCGAAAACCTGAACATGCCACTCCTGCCTCATTGGTGCGCGTCCCCGAGCCCCGCCCCCAAAGCCCCGCCCCGTCGTTAGCACCGCCCACCGTCCTGATGAATTCCCTACTACACTTGTTGGATTTCTGACATCACCGGAACCCCTCACTAATAAAATGCTCTTCATCACATGATGACATTTGACGTCTTGCAACATATAAAGTCATTTTATTCACCACAAAACAGATACTGAACATCAGTGTGTAAAAAGGTTTATGCATCTGGGCACCAGAATACTTTCACCAAGTTTCATCATCACAAATGTAATTAAAGATGAAACATTAAAGTAATAGTTTTGACATAACAGATGTTACACAAGACTGACCTAATTTGCACAAATCATATTTAAATTTGTTAGTAATATTTTGTAGAAGTTGAAAGAATATCATTTGCTCTGTAATACTTTATCAGAAGGTGATGTTTATAAGGCTACATAACACCTAAATAAGCCTTAAATGACAACATACACCATAACCTGGGATGACATTTGTAAAGGCTTAAATGTATTCATCATAATCACTGAGGTGAAGTAACACCAGATTCTGTGGTTTCTGTGGTGTACTGGTTATCATAGTCTTGGTTAGTGCAGTAGATAACATTGCTACATTCCAGGCAGGAGAGTGGGATTCAGTTCCCTGTGCTACACTCCACACTAGTGCCACTGCCGTTTTATTCTTTGAGGGTCTGCACACTGTGGTGAATAAAACACACACAGCGGCCAAGCAAGTAGTTTATTAGAAGATATTTTATGAAACACATTATTCAAAATATCTTAAACTCGAAAACACTGCCTCACTTTTACTCTAGAAATTTCCAGATGTTCTTCTCTCTCATCTGGGACTCGAGCAGCAAGTTTAAGGGTTTATTACTTTCCAAACATTAAACAATCTCATGAAAATGGAGGACATAGTGGTGCCACTCAATCAATGACAAAAATGATAAGATTTAGGTGGGAACTGATTATTGGGCATCCACAGTCTGATATCAGATTTGATATTTTACAATAGAACAGATCGTGCTTCATATACTTCATCTACATTACACACACATGAGTTTGATTAATGTTGATCATTTAAAAAAATCCTTATGGCACAACATTATGATTAAAATCCTGCTGGGTTTGTGTCCAGATAAAACTGTGCAAGAACTCAAAGTGGCACAAACATGATCAGCTGAACACTCTTCAGACTGGTACGGAATAAGGAAACAGATTTTAAGTGTATCCAGTAGTTTTCCCACAATCTGTAGGTTAAAAACACAAATTTCTATCAATACTTTTTTAAAAAGTTAGAATGTTAGAAAAAAGCACTTCAAACTGTTGAGTACTTTCTTCTTATGCTTCAGTTTAATTTCAGAATAAGTCTGAAATATCTAGTTATTAAGTAATAGGGAAATATTTAAAATTAAATTCTGACATTAAGGAAGTGTGAACACTATGCTGGATCTTATTTGTCTTGAGTTAGACACTTCTAATGGTGTGTTGTCTGTATAACTAGAGAGAGGGCCCAAAGATATTCTGGAATCATTTTTGCCCAAAGATAGCATGAATAGTCTAAAGAGGGGGACCATATGGTGTACCTTCTTTCTTTCTTTCTTTCTTTCTTTATTCAGTCACTCACTCATTCATTCATTCATTTTTATATATGGCCACCTAAACAACTGCTCAAACTGCTCTGAACTGGTTTACAATACTGTCAAGTCCAACATAATTTAAAGTTATAAAATCAAGTTATATTTAATTGCACTAACCCCTCCAGCATTGTGCACAGTGATATTTACAGGACACAAAGTGATCAAATATGCACTGTGAGCTCAGAGATCACAATGTACTGTAGATCTGAATGCAAACTGAAAAAAGTCCAGGTCAGTCGATGACACTGACCTGTAAAATATCTGGATATTCACTGAGTGACAGCTGCTTCTGTATACACTGGATACGGCAGCCTGCAGGAAAAGCTCTGGGGTGGATTGAAGCAAGGTGTTTTGCTGGTGACGATTACTACAGTGATAAACTAAAAAGCAAGATTCAAATAACTAGTGTCTTGGAGAGGGCAGAATCTGCAGCCTGAAGACACAGCTGTGTATTACTGTGCCCGTGAACCACAGTGACACACATCAATAAAAACCCTGTACAAAAACATCCCCTCTGTAACAGACACTCAGCACCAGACCTTCAGCAACATGAATAATAACTAAAATTCCAGCTGAACCAAGGAAATTGTAGGATTACATGAACGGGGCAAAAACATTCTACCATGAAAATGGTAGAACACTGTAGGGACCAGGGAGAATACACATTTGAGAACACAGAGCTTAGGAGACAATTTTATTAGGAGGGAAGAGAACACTGTTGTGGCCCCCCAAACCACTGTTATCAGCTTTTATTAGTGTTCAAGAGTGTTAGGTCAAATTGTTGTGGACTGTTCACTGTCCCACGTCCAGGGCCATTCTTAGGCATGTCATGCCCACCAGGGCCCCCGACCGTGATGGGGGGGCCCTGGTGGGCATGACAGGGGGCCATAGTCAGCCATAAGCGTCC